>CAUYPK010131392.1:0-12557 GCA_963574355.1 Loris lydekkerianus | reverse complement strand
TAGCTTTCACATGAAAGCTATAACCCAGTTACAACCCAAGAATAGGGGGGAAGGGGGAAAGGGAGGGGAAGGAGGCAGGAGGTGGGTAGAGGGAGGGGGATTGGTGGGATTACACCTGCGGTGCATCTTACAAGGGTATATGTGAAACTTAGTAAAGGTGGAATGTAAATGTCTTAGCACAATAACTAAGAAAATGCCAGGAAGTCTATGTTAATCAGTGTGATGAAAATGTGTCAAACGGTCTATGAAGCTAGTGTATGATGCCCCATGATCATATCAATGTACACAGCTATGATTTAATAAAAAATAAATTAATTAATTACCGTATATCCTCGAGTATAAGCCGAGGTTTTTTGGCACAAAATTTGTGCCTAAAAACCCGAACTCGGCACAAATTTTGTGCCAAAAAAACTCGGCTTATACTCGAGTATATACGGTAATAAAAAAAAAAAAGATTTTAGAAAATAAAATTCAATGACATCAAAAAAATTATACATCGTGATCAAGTTGGTTTTTCCTCAGGGTTAAAAGGGTGGTTCAATGTATGTAAATCTATAAATATAATACAACACATAAATAAAATAAAAACGAAGACCACATGATTCTATCAATTGATGCAGAAAAGGCTTCTGATCATATCCAATATTCTTTCATAATTTAGAACACTTAAGAAAGTAGGCTTAGATGGGACACCTCTTAAACTGGTAGAGGCCATCTACAGCAAACCCACAGCCACTATATTGAATCAAGTAAAACTGAAAACATTTCCACTCTGATCTGGAGCTAAACAAGAATACCCATTGTTGCCTCTGCTATTCAATATAGTACTGGAAGTCCTAGCCATCACAATCAGGCAAGAGAAGGGGATCAAAAGTATTCAAATGGGAACACAGGAGATCAAACTCTCTCTCTTCATGGATGACATGGTCTTATACCTGGAAAACCCCAGGGACTCAATTACAAAACTCTTAGAAGTTATCAAGGAATATAGCAGTGTCTTGGGATACAATGTCAATACCTAGAAATCAGCATCTTTTATATATACCAACAATAATCAAGCCAAGAATATAGTCAAAGACTCTGTTCCTTTTACAGTAGTGCCAAAGAAGATGAAATATCTGGGAATATATCTAACAAAGAATGTGAAAGATTTCTATAAAGAGAAGTATGAAACCCTGAAACATCTGAAAAGAAATAGCAGATGTTAACGAATGGAAAAATATACCATGCTCATGGCTGGGAAGAATCAAGATTGTTAAAATATCCATACTGCCCAAAACAATCTATAGATTTAAGACAATCCCCATAAAAGCAGTAATGTCATACTCTGAAGAACTTGGAAAAAAAATACTTCATTTTACATAGAATCAGAAAACATCCCAAATAGCCAAGTATTGTAACTTAGAAGTAAGAACAAATCTTGAGGCATCACATGACCAGATTTCGCTTATACTACAAATCTATAGTGATTAAAACAGCATGGTACTTGCACAAAAATAGAGATGTAGGTATACGATATAGAATAGAGAATCTAGAGATGAATCCAGTCACATATCATCATTTGATCTTTGTTAAGTCCAACGAAAGAATTACTATGTTGAAAAGCAGTGGAGACAGTGGGGATCCATGCCTCATTCCTGATCTGAATGGAAATGTTTTCAATTTTATACCATTCAATATGATATTGGCTGTGGGTTTGCCTCTATCAGTTTAAGAAATATCCTTTCTATGCCTATTTTTGTAAGTGTTCTGGTCATGAAATGTTGCTGGATATTATCAAAGGCTTTTTCTGTATCAATTGAGAGACTCATATGGTCTTTGTTTTTTATTTTATTGATGTGATGTATTATATTTATAGATTTGCATATGTTGAACCAAGCCTGTAACCCTGGAATAAAACCGACTTGATCATAATGTATGATTTTTTTTTTTTTTTGGTGTTTTGTTGAATTCTGTTTGCTAAGATCTTATTGAATATTTTTGCATTGATATTCATTAATGACATTGGGCTACAATTTTTTTTCTTTGTTGGATCCTTTCCTGGTTTGGGTATCAGGGTGATATTTGCTTCATAGAATGTGTTGGGAAGTATTCCTTCTTTTTTAATGCTTGGTAAAAGGTCATAAAATATAGGTACTATTTCCTATTGAAGGGATTGATAGAATTCTGATGTGAAGCCATCTGGTCCTGGATTTTTCTTTTTGAGAGATTTTGTATTGTTGATGCTATTTCAGTAATTGATATAGGTCTATTCAAGATTTCTAATTCTTTCTGATTGAGTCTAGGAAGGTGGTGTGCTTCCAGGTATTGGTCCATTTCCTTCAAACTTTCCTATTTCTGGGAGAAGAGATTTTTGTAAAAAATCATTGAGGATTTTTTGAATTTCTAAAGTGTCTGTTGTTATTTCTCCTTTATCGTTTCTGACAGATGATATCAGAGATTTTACTTTTCTATTTCTGGTTAGGTTGGCCAAAGGTTTATCAATTTTGTTAATCTTTTTTAAAAACCAACTTTTTGTTTTGTTGATCTTCTGAATGATTCTTGTGTTTTCAGTTTCATTTTATTCTGCCCTAATTTTGGTTCTTTCTTTTCTTCTGCTGGGTTTGATGTTAGAATGTTCGTCCTTTACCAATTGCTTGAGATGATCCATTAAGTTGTTGGCTTCCTCTCTTTTTGTTTTCTTCATGAAGGCTTCCAATGTTATAAATTTCCCTCTTAGAACTGCCTTTGCAGTATCCCACAGGTTTTGATAATTTGTGTCTTCATTATCATTTTTTCCAAAAATTTAGTGGTTTCCTTCTTAATCTTGTCTTTGACCCAGTTATCATTCAGCCTAAGATTATTTAGTTTCCATGACTTCATTTAAGTATGAAGATTCCTGTTGCTGTTGAGTTCAACTTTTATTTCATGGTGGTCTGAGAAGATACAAGGAATAACTTCTATACTTTTAAATTTGCTGAGGTTAGACTTGCACCCTAGGATATGGTCTACTTTGAAGGATGACGCATGGGCTGATGAGAAGAATGTATATTCAGTTTTATTAGGATGAAAGGTTCTGTAGAGGTCTATTAAGTCGATGTGTTCTAGGGTCAGGTTTAAGTCTAGTATTTCTTTGTTTAGTTTCTTCTTGGAGAATCTATCCAAAACTGTCAAAGGGGTGTTAAAATCTCCAAAGACTGTAGTGCAGGAAGATATCAAGTTGTTTATACCCAGTAGCATCTGCTTTAAAAATTTAGGAGCATTCTGGTAGGGTGCATAAATGTTAATTATTGAAATCTCTTCATGTTGGGTGTTTATCTTGACAACTATGTAGGGATCTTTCTTTTATCTTTTTTTAATCTTTGTTGGTTTAATTCCAATTGTATCTGCTACTAAAATTGCAACCCCTGATTTTTTCTGGTTTCCATTTGCCTGTATTATACAACTCCATCCCTTTACACTAAGTCTATTTTTATCCTTTAATGTAAGATGAGATTCTTAAATACAGCAGGTATCTGGTCTGAGTTTATGTATCTAGTCAGCCAGCCTGTGCCTCTTTAGTGGACAATTTAAGCCGTTCACATTAATTGAGAGAATTGATAAGCCTGATTGTGTTTTGGGTGTCATGATTTTCGGATGTCCAGTGGACATTTTTAATCCTTTCACCACTATGGAAGTTGGATTTTGTTCAAAAATTTCTGAGTGAGTTTACTTTGAAGGTAGAGCATTGTGATGGTCATTGTGGAGGATGGGTCTGAGAATATCCTGGAGAGCTGGTTTAGTTATGGCAAATTTCTTCAACATGTCTACGTCATTAAAGCATTTGATTTCTCCATCACAAGTGAAACTCAGTTTAGCTGGATACAGAATCCTGGGCTGGAAGTTGTTCTGTTTTAGGAGACTGAAGGTTGATGACCATTCACTTCTGTTTTGAAACATTTTGGCTAAGATATCTGCAGTCATTCTGATATTTCTCCCTTTGTAGGTTATGCTTTTCTGAAGTCTGGCTGCTTGCAGAATTTTCTCCTTTGTTTTAGCTTTGGCAAAGTTACTCACAATGTGTGGAGGAGATCCTTTATTTGGATTGAGTATTGCTAGGGTTCTGAAACTTTCTACTATCTGAAGTTCTGTATCTCTTGCAATGCTTGGGAAATTCTCCAAAATCTCTTGAAGTAGAGCATCTGCACCTTTAGGACCATCCTCTTCTCTGTTGGGAATTCCTATAAGATGAATGTTTTATCTTTTGGAGTGATCCTACAACTCTCTCAGGGAATGAATCAGTTTTTGCTCTCCATTTGTCTGCTTCTTGGAGTGTTTGGGATAGCTCAAAAGCTTTGTCTTCAATTTCAGAGATCCTTTCTTCTGCCTAATCAGCTCTATTACTGAGGAATTCTACTTTATTTCAGAGTTCCTCAACTACCTTTTTCATTTCCTTGAGCTCTGCTATCTCTTTTCTCATTATGTTCATATCTTTGGTGACGTGGGCTTTGAATTCATTAATTTCTTGAGACAACTTTAGAACTACTCTTTGGAATTCAATCTCTATCTTTTCTTCCATTCTATTTATCTTATTTACCATGCATATTCTGAACTTGATTTCTGACATTGCAGCCATTTGTCTATGCATGGCATCTTCAGTTGAATATCCTTTGTCATTTCTTGGGGGAGTTGGTTTACTCTGGTTATTCATATTGCCAGAGTTCTTCTGTTGGGTCTGCACCATGTTTATTTCCCACCATTTGGTTATTAGAACTGGTAGAGTGAGATTGAATTGGGGTTTCCAGGTAGTAGAGATAGCCCCTTACCAAAGCACTAGGTTTTGTCATTGTGGCTTATCTCTTACAACCTTACAAAGACCCCTTTCAGAATATTGGTCAGAGACCTACTTGTTGAAATAGTTTTGGTTTTGATATCAGCCAACCTCTACCTATCCTAAGAAGCCACGGTTTTAGGTTTAAATCTCACCTGTGAAGAGATACAAATAACTGTGGTGCCCAGCCCCCAGCCTTCAGTTCTTTTGTGCTACAGAACTTCAAAAGTCAACCTCAGAATATCCCCAAGTGGACAACCCCAGACATGGGTTGCAATTAAATTGTCATAGGCAGTGCAAACCATGCTCAACAGAGAGGGACTCAAGGGTCTCCAACAGCACAATTGGAACCAAGGATCCACACCCACACCTGCCAGACTCAGTCCACACTTTGTCCACTTCTCTGCTCACAGGCCCACTTGGAGCCAGGGGTCACGCCCCTGTCCATCTGTCTCAGTCCACACCCAGCAAGCCTCTGCTCGCCAGACCAGTTGGAGTCAGAAGACCAGGCCTCTTCTGCCAGTCTCAGTCCACTACCTGGCAAGCCTCTGTTTGCAGGCTCTGTTGGAGTCAGGGTACCACGGCCTGCCCGCAGGTCTCAGTCCTCACCCAGTAAGCCTCTGCTCACCATCCTGGCTGGAGACATGGGACCACACCCTTGCCCTCAGGTCTCAGTCCAAGCCTGGCAAGCCTCTCTGCTCACAGGCCCAGCAGGGGCTGGTGACAAGCCCTGCCTGCTGAACTCAGTCCACACGGGGCAACCACTCTCCTGCTGTTGGTGCCATCAGAGCCAGGTGCTCTGCACCCCATTACACCAAACACAGCCCAAACTGAGGGTCAACACCACCACTGGCTGGGCATAGTCATACCCAGGGGACTTCTCCTCCTCCCACCAAGTGTCCCTTTCTTCCCACACTCTTTTTCTTCCCCGTTAGTCAGATTCCGTCATGATGGGCGGTGGTTCACACTATGCCCAGATCTCTCAGGAAAAGAGCAAACTCTCTGTGCTCTGCAGGGGGCAGAACTTCAGACCTCCATGTGATGGGGGATGGGTGAACTGGGAGTATGGACTGTGGGGGGAAATTTTTGTTCAATTTTATGCCTGGCAGAGGGTGTCTATGTTCATAAGTGGGACCTCCCTGGAGAAAGAGACCTTTTAGTGGCTCTCTGCAGCTAGGTACAATGAGAGGTCTATTGTTCCGTGCTCACTCACTGATAGCCTGTAGTGGGCCTTCTGCTTGGGGGAGGGGTCTCCAATCCTCTAGTCAATAGGCTTTGTAACTGTAATTTGTTTTCTTGTATGGTCTTCCTTGGAGTTACAGCTTGCTGAACTATTTTCTTGGCTCAGCTCCCCACATTTGGCTTCCTAGAGTCCAATTCCATCCAGTTTTTCTCCCTTTGGTCAGGAGCCTCTGATGAGAGTTGCTACCAGTTGGCCATCTTCCCAGAATTCCAAACACTGAGGAGGGCACCAGGACACTGCTGCGGCAGCACTGATGGCCTTTCTGCAGGAGACCTTCACTCTGCCATCATGATGTTTTGTATTTCTATGGTATCAATTGTGATATCATCTTATTTATTTCTGGTTGTGCTTATTTGGATCCTTTCTCTTTTATTCCTCATTAATGTAGCAAGTGGTCTATCAATTTTATTTCTCTTTTGAATGAACCAACTTTGTGTTTCACCGATCTTTGTATTTTTTGTTTGTTTTGTTTGTTTGTTTGTTTTCCATTTCATTTAGCTCTGCTCTAACCTTAAGTATTGCATTTCTTCTGCTGGCTTAGGGTTTTGCTCTTCCTTTTTCAGTTCTTTAAGATGTGTCATTAAATTGTTCATTTGTGAATTTTCTGTCTTTTTGATGTAGGTGTTTAAGGGCATGAATTTTCCTGATAGGACTGCTTTTGATGAATCCCATAGATTGTGATAGCTTTGTCATTCAGTTTGAGGAATCTGTTGATTTCCATCTTAATTTCATTATTGATGAAGTAATGGTTTAGCATCAAGTTAATTGCTATGACTTTGCAAAGAATTGGGTATTTTTCTGGGGATTGATTTCTAGTTTTATTCCACTGTAGTCTGAGAAAAAACATGGTATGGTTTATATTTTTTTTATGTTTTGAGATATGTTTTGTGGCTTAAGATATGATCAGTTTTGGAGAATGTTCTGTGTACTGACAAAAAGAATTTATACTTAGTAGTTTTGGGGTAAAATATCTATTAGGCCCATTTGTTCTAGAGTTCTTTTTAAGTCCAGTGTTTCTTCATTTATTTTCTGCATAGATAATCTGTCCGGTTCTGTTAGTAAGGTGTGAATATCTCAAGCATTTATGATGCTGCTGTTCATCTCTTTGATTATGCTTAATATGGTTTGCTTTATGAACCCTGGTGCTCCTATGTTAGGTGCATAAATATTTAAGATTTTTATATCTTTTTTTTTTTTTTTTTTTTTTTTTTGAGACAGAGACTTGGTAGAGTGCAGCAACCTCTACCAACCTCTACCTTGGTAGAGGTACAGCAACCTCAAACTCTTGGGCATAAGCAATTCTCTTGCTTCAGCCTCCCAAAGAGCTGGGACTACAGGCACCCACCACAATACCCAGCTATTTTTTTTTGTTGCAGTTGTTTAGCTGTTGTTTAGCTGGCCTGGGCCAGGTTCAAACCTGCCTCCCTCAGTGTATATGACTGGTGCCATAACCACTGTGCTATGGGTGCCAAGCCAGGATTTGCATGTCTTCTTGTGAGAATTGTTCCCTTTATCATTATATAATGGCCATCTTTGTGTTTCCATTCTCTTGACATGAGAATGTCTATACCTGCTTTCTTTGGTTTCCATTAGCATAAATCATGTTTTTCCAACCCTTCACCTTGAGTCTGTGTGAGTGCTTCTGGGTTAGATGTGTTTCCTGGAGACAGTACATACTCTGGTTGAATTTTTTCATCTATTCAGTTAGCCTCTTTTTCTTGAGTGTAGCATTCAAACTGCTCCTGCGGATTGATAGAATTGACATGTGGGGTGGGGTGCTGTTTTGTTCATCCTGTTAGGTACTATCATTGGTTTTTCCTCTTGTGATATTATTGTTTATGAGCTCTGAGCTTTAGTTTTGGGGTGTTTTTACACTAGTGGGTGTCTATTTTGCTGAATCATGTGTAATGCAGTTTTGAGTATATCCTGCAGGTCTGGTCTTCACAAATTCCCTCAGTGTTTTCTTGTCTGGGAAAGTCTTTATTTTTACTTCATATGTGAAAAATAGGATCTCAACTGAGAAGTCTGTACTTAACCTAATGGGTTTGGCTTTTAGTAGTTACTTTGCATTTTAGCCTTATGGCTCACAGGAGTTCCTTCTTTGTGTTGACTTTGGCCAATCTGATGTCTGTGTGTCTTGGTGATTGCTTCCTCGCAATGACTCTCCTAGGTGTTTGTTGAGCTTCTTGAATCTGCATGTCTAAATTTATGGCAAGACCAGAAGGTTTCCTTGATTACTCCCTCAAATGTTTTTCCAGCTCTTGTGCATTTTTTTCATCACCATCTGAGATGCCTATCACTCCTATATTTGGCCATCTTACATTATCTTTTATCTTTTAGGCTTTGTTTATACTTCTCAATTCTCTCTTCTTTATTTTTGACTAACAGATTTAACTCAAAATAATTATCTTCATGATCCAAGATTCTTTCTTTTGCCTGGGCTAGCATATTCTTAAAACATTTCTCTGCGTTTTGCATTATTCTAAATGAATTTTTCATCTCAAAATTCTATTTATTTTATTATATTTATTTCTTTTGTGACTTTTAAAATTATTTCCTGAATTGTTTTTCAGGGTTTTTTGAGTTGGTTTTCCATTTTCTCTAGAATTTAATTGAGCTTTCGTATATCTGTACTTGCAATTTTTTATTTGTTTTTTCAGTATTGTTATTTTTATTGGTATTCATTGGTAAGGAGCTGATATTTCTTTTGGGGGGATGTCTTTTTTGCAGTGATATTTCATATTTCTGGTGGTTTTTTGCTGATTTCTTCTCAGCTGGGGGAAATCTGTCACTTTACATTCTTGGTTTTCATTTTGTTCAGATTCAGCTTTCCTTCCTCTCCACATTTGTAAGGAGTATATGTTGAGCAAGACCCTTTGCTTAGTTTGTGAGTGCTTTGTGGTGATCTAGGTTCTGGAGGGATGCCTTAGTTATAGTTATCCTCAATATAGTGATTTTCTCAGTGGTTAGTTGTTTGTAGGCTGTAGCAATTGTGAGCTATGCCTGTGAGCAGTTTCCCTGTCTCTCTTTGATGAGTGAGAATGGGCATCTTTGAAATACTTTCTCTTTTCTCAGCACTGAGGTCCTCTTAATCCTTTGAATTGTAATGGCATGCTCAGTTTAATCTCTAAGACAGAAGGTGGTACTTCTGGGTAACAAATAATCATATTCTGTATGATTGCATCAGTAAAAGCTGTAAAGGCCAATGCAAACTAATATCCCTATCAGTAGGAGGCACATGCCAGAAGGAACAAGTTCACTATTGTTTTGGGGACCCTTGATCAGCTCTTGCCCCTCATGGGAAGCACACTTGAATGCCCCAGGTTATAGATATGGTGCTGGAACTTCCAGAGAAGTCCTCATTCTCTGCCATTGCAGAAGGCAGTGAGGCTTGGCATGGAGGACTTGGATGAGCTTGCCCTCAGTCTCTACATAATATGGTAAGACATCTGTTTCAGCAAAGATTAAAGGTGTGTTCCTAGCTTCTAGGGAAAGCTGTCATGGATGGCTGAAGAGCTCCCCAGCTAGAAAACCTGCTTGTGAGGGTGAGGGTGGGGGCATCTGTGGTTCTGCATATGGCTGTCAGGAGAGACTTTGCATCTTCTCTAACCCCACTCTCTCTCTCTCCAGTGTCTATCAGCACACAAGACCTCATATTGGCTGAGGTCCCACAATGGCACTGTGGAATGAGTTTCCCTTGCCAGGATCCTTCCCTTGGCTGAGACATGGTTTTCTTGAGGAGGGAAACGTGCTCCACAATTGTTCTGTGGGGAACTACACTGCACTCTCTTTTCCATTTGCCTATGCATGTATGTTGCTTCATCTCCTGAGATTAGTTCACAGATCTTACCCCCATCCCCTCAAGGAAAACAGTCAAGTACTGGAGTTATGGGATATGGCCTGTGGGCCTTTCCCCAGGTCCCTGAAGATCGATCCTTCAACATGCCAGGAAGATGCATGCTGGTTCCAAGTTGCCTATGGGCTGGTCAAGCATGTTTGATGCTCCTCCACTTCAGGATGTTCCCTAATCTGATGCAATAGCTGTGCAAGCGGCCCCCAGGAAGGCTGGTGAACAGGCAGCTCACACTCTAAGCATCTCTTACTCATCTATAGGACTTTAAGAGAAAAGGTTTGAACCCCTCTCTCTCTGCAAACACTAATGTGTGGTATACACCAACAGAGGGGAAGCTTCAGCTCCTGACAGCCCTGGATCAATTCTCTCTCTTGGCAACCCTGGGTAGAAGAGAGGGAGGAGAGAAAAAGAGTATGAATAGAGGAAATCTAGGACTCTGGTCTTCTCTGTCCCTCTATCCAAAGGGCAGCCTTCCAGAATGTCCAGGCTCTGGGGTCATGCACGTCAACTGAGACCCACCAGCCCCCTGTGGCTCCCACAGTCTGTGCTGGAGTCAGGAAATGATTGTATGGGAATGAACACAATGAAAACTGAGCTGATGAGCCCCTAGAGGGTGGGAACAATGGTACACAGTCAGTGGAGAAGCAATATAGTGCCTGTTTTCTAGGCTAGGATGATAAGAAGCACCCTGAGGGTGTTAGCAGGCTGGTACATTATTCTCCAGAAGCTCCTTGTTCACTGGTGGCAGCAGCTTTGGGGCTCATGAAGGCAGAAAGTTTCTCAAAAAGCTTAAAACTTGCTGACTGCCAGAGATATGAGGAAGGAAGAAGCAAATGGTTCCACCCACCTTTCTTGTTGAACTCCTTGCCTTTCAGGTTGTCCTCAGCTGATATCTTATTCCTTTTGTTTTTCTCCACAATTTCTTCTCGTGGAATCTCTTGTAGATTTTGGTACTTTTCCATCAGTATTACACCTGGTCTGTGATTGTTTATTTATTTTTCCTTTCTCATCTAAAACTTTTCCTATTTGGTAAGACAATATGGCAGCTGGTGTCTCTGGTGCGCCATCTTCACAATTCTTATACTTTCACCTCTTTTTTTTATCCTGTTGGCAAAAACTTATGGTGCTTAGGAGGGAAAAAAATGAGGACTGCCAATGGGACCACAGCACAAGATTGAGGGGGAGAAAGGTGTGGCCACAAGGATGAGAACATGGCAGGACCAGGTTTTAAAGGATGTTTTAGGTTGTGCTGAGTGGTTTTGCCTTAATCCTTTGAGCACTTGAAAAAGCACTGAGGGGTAACCTTTAAAGGCATATGTTCATTGTAGTTTCCAGTAATAAACCTTAGATATATCAAATTCTAGGGAGATACACTTGTGGAGATATATCTATAGATTGTACATTCCCAGGTGTATGGATGCCTTTGGGGTGACACCTGGGATATACAGAGGCATGTTGTTTTGCTGCTATATAGGCATTGAAGTACTCAAGAGCCTGAGCAGTCTGCTAGTCCCTCTCCTAGGTCTTGAAAGTAAAAACTATACTTGGCTAATGAGTGTATGAACAAATAAATGCAGGCCCTGTAGCTCTGGGCAAAGCAGCAAGGTGCATGCTTTCTACTTCAGGAAGGTCCTGACTATATGAAATACTGGGCAAACTGCTTTTCTCCTATCTTGCTTATGTTCAGATAATGTGGTTTAGAGAAAAAATCAGTTCTGGTTGCTCAGGCCTAGAAAATAGGTGACCTTCTCTATTAATGAGGGAACCCTGTATCAATTCTCTCCTCTCCTCCCCAGCAGAAGCTTTCATTGCTTCCAGGGAAAAAGAGGGCCAATTTCAGTCTTAACTGCTTCCTGTTGATTATTGGGTGATGATAAAAGGTGGCAGTTAGGGATTCTTCTGAGACCTGCAATCCAGGGGTCTGTGATAGAATAGGGACTTGGACTAGAAACATTATTAGTGTTTGTGACCTGATGATGTCATCTCTGAAAGATATAAATTTGGTTAGCATATTAAAAGGCAAGGACAGAAGAGTGAGAGGAGGGGGTGATTACAATATAAATAGAATTTACAGGAGTAGTTAAATCCAAAGGGTTATTGGTGCTAGATTGCAAATAACTAAGTCAGTAATTCCAAGAAAAAGAACATTAACACTTTCTTTGCTGGTTTCTAAATAATAACTTCAAATTTTCTTTAGGCTGACAAATTTAGGTATACTATAGTTGATTTTCTTCCAGATCATTTCTATGGGAAGTGATGAGTAGTAAGGCTTTACTTGCAAATGATGTATCTAGGAATCTATTCCAGTAACTTTAACAGTTGTAGGAAAAGATAAAATTACTGAGAAAGGATCCTCCCAGCTTGGGGTTAAGGAAGGTGAATTAGAAGGAAGATCTTTGATCATAACCAGATCTCCAGGAGAGAAAAGTTGTTGAATGTGAAAATGTCGTTGGGAGGTTTAAAAGTTTAGTGAGGTCAGGGATTGGATTAAAGATGGCGGCCGAGTAACAGCTTCCCTGTAACTGGGCACAGGGAGTCTGGGGAGACAAGACTCCAGGCATCTCTGGCCGGTGGGATCTGCCTATGATCATCCCTTTGAGGATACAGGGAGCCAGCAAGGGACTTCTGGACCCCAGGAGGAGGACAAAAACAGTGGAAAACTGGCAAGTGGC
>CAUYPK010131391.1:0-26456 GCA_963574355.1 Loris lydekkerianus | reverse complement strand
TCTCACCCACTGCAGTGAAAGGGACTTTAGTACCCTTGATCTGAAGGACACACTTCCCCATCCCACTTTATTTCAGATTGGCAAATACCCTGAGCTGATTATGGTGTTTTAAACATTCCACCTTTTTTCTTGCATGTGCAGGTCAAGAGTACAGTAGTGAAAACAACATGCAATGTCTTCACTGCAGAATCATAATACAGCTAGGACATTGGTGACTTCCCCTCCCGCCCCAAATTAAAAACTAACAGTTTAAAAAAAGAACTGCATTGCCAAACAGCACTGGAGTGAAAGCCTGGCGGTACGCTATTGTAAATGCTGTTTCCAGTGCACAAATTAAATCTATAGCAAACGGGAAGCTTTGGTGGCATCCAAAGAAGAAAAAAGGCAAACCAGGGGGGAAAGAGCTGCAGTCTAAGGTTTGATCTTTCAATTTTTTTTAGTGGTTCCTTCACAATTATGCTCCAAGGCAATTTAGAACCGATTATTTTCAGATGATTTGTAAACATTGAGTCTTGCCAGAGGCAGCAGAGGCTGGGCACTTCACATTTCCATTTGCTCAAAGAGAACTTCGTGGAAGGTACAAGATACACATTGTTGCATGAGACTGGTTAAATTCCAAGAGATTGCTGCTGGAAGATTCAGTTCAAGTTTCACAGTCTGAAGAATAGATGCTTCGAAAAACTTGTGGCACACCTCAAAACTTACTTTGTTCCTCCTTCCAGATTCTCTCCTGCTGGGCTTTGCATATTCAAGGTTTCACACAGAAGCCAAATGCATATTGCTGTATGTTCAGGTCTTAGAATTAAAAAGTGGGTTCAAATGATCCAACAGAGGAAATCTTGGAAATAAATAATGCTGGCTGGCATCATTCACTTGGAAACCTTGGCAGTCAAGAGTAAGTTCTCTCACCTTAAAACCCCATTTCACATTTCTAAAAACCTCCAGGAGGCAGTCTGTCCCACTGATTCTGGAGGTTACAATAACCGATTTTCCTGAGGTAATAACTGTGAGTTCAGTTCAAATGCAGCGTCAGCGTCCTCGCTGCTGGACTGTTCCCGCTGCAGTCCCTTCCAGCTGGCTTTATTCAGCCCCACATGTCCAAGCATTGTCTGGGACAGCCTTGTATTTGAAAACCTGGCCCATTCTGTAAATAAAGGCTCCACTAGGTAAGTCATAAAGCCTTGAGAAATAAGAGAAAAAAGTGATTAACATATGTGCTAAAATTTTATCCTTAAAACATCTATACAGTATTAACCTTCAATCCTATTCCGATTTTCCCTAATTCTTATTTTTCAAAGTGTGTATGTGTGAATGCGTGTGTGTAAGTTATCTCTTCTCGGAAGAGTCAATCACTGAAGTAACTCAATGGAACTGTAAGTAAAGGCCAAACCAACAAACACCAAATCTTTTCTGGTTGGTCCTCTTAGCAGCACAACTACATTTAAGTGGCAGTATCAACTCCGGGGATGCCAGGGCACGACACCATTCCAGGGAGACCATGAAGCCATCGCCTGCAGGCCTAGATGCTGTGGCCTGGTCTGACGTGGTCTCCTGCAGGCCTGGGTGCTGCCGCCTGACCTGACGTGGTCACCTGCAGGCCTGGGTGCTATGGCCTGACCTGACGTGGTCTCCTGCAGGCCTGGGTGCTGGGGCCTGACCTGACGTGGTCACCTGCAGGCCTGGGTGCTATGGCCTGACCTGACATGGTCTCCTGCAGGCCTGGGTGCTATGGCCTGGTCTGACATGGTCTCCTGCAGGCCTGGGTGCTATGTGTAGCCTGACCTGACATGGTCTCCTGCAGGCCTGGGTGCTATGGCCTGGTCTGACGTGGTCTCCTGCAGGCCTGGGTGCTGGGGCCTGACCTGACGTGGTCTCCTGCAGGCCTGGGTGCTATGGCCTGACCTGATGTGGTCTCCCACAGGCCTGAGTACTGTGGCCTGACCTGACGTGGAGCTGAGGTGGTTTATTGCTTTAGCCCTGCCGGAGGGGAAAACCTCACACCTGATCATGGCTACAATGATCATTTTATTTAACTCAGAATATATAAAGACAACTCATGATAAGAAGCAGTCTAAAAATAACAGGTGAGGCTAATTTAAAAAATTAACAACATGAACACCAAATGTGTACTAGGGACTATTTTATAAAAACTTTATATAATTGATCTCCCTTATCTCACAGAAAAGGAGAATAAGTAATATCAGGATCATTTGCATCTCTAGATTACATAATATTTCTCAGCCCATTATATGTATCTGATTTAATACTAAAATAGTTTCTTGTACAAGGTCAAAAGAAGCCTCTTAGAAAATAGCTTATCAATCAAATCATGTTGTATTTGGGAATAAATAACATCTTCCTAAAATTTTGATGTATTAAGAATGAGGAAAATAAACATTCAAATTCTATCATTGCTTACATAATCGTTTTTAAATTGTCTTCATATCCAACACTTGTTCTTTGCAGCCAAAGACCATGTAGACCACTGATGGACCACATAGGTTAAGGTTACAGTTCGGTAACAAAAATCTCAACGGGAATTAAAGCAATTAGAACCTTCTACTTTTAATTGGGAAGATTGTTATGTCTAGTGTTTAATTTTTTGGTTTTTTTTTTAAAGAGACAGGATCTCATCTTGTCCCCCAGACTGGGGTGCAGTGGTCTGATCAGAACTCACTGTAACCTCAGACTCCTGGGCTCATGCAATATTCCTGCCTCAACCTCCTGACTATAGATACCTGCAAATTTTCACAAAGGCCTGCCAAATTTTTAAGGTTTTTGTACAGATAAGTCTCTTGCTATATTGTCAGGTTGGTCTTTCTCCTAGCCCCAAGGGATCCTCCCACCTTGGCCTCTGAAAGCACTAGAATTACAGGTGTGAGCCAGGGCACCCAGCATGCTGGTTGAATTTTTTAAAGTGTACATAATTATGGTATCTGAAATGGGAATTATGATATGTGCAATCTTCTTTCTTTCACTGATCCATTGTCTCCACACACATTAACTGAGGGCCTACTATGTGCCAGGCACTTTTCTGGGGTTGCTGAAGCAGCAGCAGTGAGTAAGACAGGTAAGACCCATGCCCTCACAGAGCTTGTATTCTGGTGAAGAGAAAGAGACAATAAATAGAAAAATGTCATTACTATAAGTCAAAGAACACAGCAGGTGTGTGCCACATTTAAGTCATGAACAGATGGAGTTTTGTACCCAGAGCCTCATTATGGGTTTTACATGATTCATCTTATTTCATTCTCCACTTGTTTCAACTGGTTAATATCTCTGGGGATCTTGCCCCCAACATCCAAATGAGCCATCAATTCTAGCTCTATGTCAGTCTAAAATTTATTTGGAAAGAACAGGCCAGAATCAGGGACACGGCCTCTCTTGGAGGACAGGACTACACTGATCAGTGCAAATCCAGTTAAATGTACTGGCCCACAAGCCTCCACCTTAGTTTTCATAGGATGCCTTGTCAAATGCCTTGCTTTTATCTAGTATGGGACAGTTTCTTATTCAACAGAATTAGTATTTCTATCAAAGAAGGAAATTTTATTAGTTAAACATGAATTAGACTTAGTGACCCTAGGCTAGGTAGTAGAGGTCACTACTTAGTGTAGTTAAAAGGCAGAGATTTAGTGGCAGAAAGACCTGTAATTAAAGCCCAACACCAACATCTGTTTACAGAATGAAGTGGACAAAGAATATGAAAAAGGGGGATACTTAGAATGCTTGCCTCCTGGGGAGTTATGAGGATGTCATGACATGACAATCATTGGGACAAACGTCAACTACTATCATCCTTTATCTTTTCCCTTACCCTTTCTAGATCTGTGCAGCACTGACAACACTGACAGTTTGAGATGAACAGTTAAGGGACCTAGTTTCTTTTTTTCCTAAAACTTTGTTTGTAAGTTCTGGCATTAAACAAGAGAGTAGTTTGCTCAGGCAAAAAAAAAAGACATTTATTTAATGTAGCTAGAGTTGTCTACCTGTTCACCTGTCTCCAACTGGATTCTCTTTTACCCATTTCTCTATCTTTTGCATTTGAAGATTACCCGAGAATCAGGCAAAGCAGATCTGTTTCTGAATTATCTTCCTATCCTCCCCAAAGAAAAACCTCCTGCTAAGCACCCCAGGCCAGTGTGCGCTCTCCTGTAGAATCTGCATCCCCGGCACTCCTGAGGTCTGAGCCTCTTTTGCATGCGAGTCTTCATCTTGTCTGCCTGTCCCTTTGCAGTCACCTTAGTCACTACTTTCTTCCACTTGGGGACCCTTTGCCATCATGATGTAAGAATCACATTTCTGAATCTCTGACCCCACAGCACGGCCCTCCTCTCAGAGTATTATGCCATGATGTTTCATCATCTCCTAAATTTCTGGAAACTGTATCTTTCAGAAGTTTGGGTATACATTTCACTATGTTCAATCTAATCCTCAGAGTCCCTACTCAACACCAGTCACCAACATTATACCCCTCCATCAATTCCTTGTTGAGTTACCTCTTCCCATCTTTACATCCAACCCCACCACCCACAGTTCTACCTATGCTCTTTGGGAATAAGCTACACATACTTCAATCACAGAACATTTCATTATGCTTCCTATTACAGTTATTAATCCACTCAGCAAATAGTTCTCAACTGCCCCAGGAATACCAACCAAAGGAAAGGCAAGGCTGTGATATACATGTTATCAAGTGCTCTGGAGTCTATAAGAGGAGTGATTGACTCTGCTTGAAGAGACTGGAGGACAGCTCTGGAGAAGGTGACGTTTGAGCTGGGTCTTCAAGACCAAAGCCTCTACTAGGCAGACAGGGAGCAGCACAGATCTGGGGAACACTGAAGTGTCCATAGTTGTCACAGGTTAATGAGGGGAAGATGTCTGGAGAGAATTTGAGGTCTGATTTAAAGAGCCCTGCACAGGGTGGGTGCTGAAGAGTTAAGAGCTAATGAAATGATAAGGAGGCGTCAGGAAAGGAGGCAGTAGTGGAAACTGGCCTTCACGTTACAATGAGGCTCTGTGAGTTGCTTTTCCATTTAAAATGGATGAATATGTTTGTCTAGAATTATGTAGAAAAACTTTCCACATGGGCAAATAATGTATTCTTTAGGTTCTAGAACATAAAGTTACTACTGCTTACTCTGCAAAATTATCCTTTTTGCAACCTAAAATCAAGTAAATTATAAGAGACATACAAGAGAAAACAAGGGTGAAATTTCTTAAATAATTTTAAAAAATGGAAATGAGCATAATCTTAGTATTTCATATTTCAAATATATTTGTCTTCTTGAAAAAATTAGAATCAGTGGCATTTTTCTAACAAGCTATATTTAAATATATATAGTTACCAATCTGGATGTTGGCAATAGATTCAGTCTGACGATCACAAAGTGGACTCACACCCAAATGATACTTTTTTTCTATATCTCCTATAAATTAGAAAAAAAGAACCATTAGTATGAGACACATTTATTATTGGTTAAGTATACAATCAAAGGATTCATTGGCTGGTTGCAGTGGCTCACGCCTATAATCCTAGCGTTCTGGGAGGCTGAGGCAAGAGGATCACTTGAGCTCAGGAATTCAAGACCAATCTGAAAAAGAGCAAGACCCTGTCTTTACAAAAAATAATAATAATAATTAAGTCTTCGTCATCTGTAATTTTCTTAGGAAAAACATGGTTAATCTCCAACTTGATTCTCTTTTGCCCATCTCTCTATCTTTTGCACTTGAGGATCGCTTGAGCTCAGGAGTTCAAGACCAGTAAGAGCAAGAATGAAACCCTGTCTTTACAAAAAAATAGTAATAATAATAAAGTCTTCATCTATAAATTTCCTAGGAAAACCATGGTTAATCCTCATATAAGAAGATAGTTTCTCAATTAGTTCTTTTTAAAATTTAAAATTTAGGCTCAGCACCTGTAGCTCAGTAGTTAGGGCGCTGGCCAAATATACTCGGGCTGGCAGGTTTAAACCCAGCCCAGGCTTGCTAAACAACAATGACAACTACAATAATAAAATTGCCGGGCATTGTGAGGCTGAGGCAAAAGAATCACTTAAGCGCAAGAGTTGGAGGTTGCTGTGAGCTGTGACGCCACAGCACTCTACTGAGGGTGACAAAGTGAGACTATCTTAAAAAATAAAATAAAATAAAATGAAATAAAATTTAATTTATTCACACATGGAAAAGGTTGCCAAGCTGATATCTTTTTTAAAGGAAGGAGGTAGAAAACTTTTTAACAGGTGTTACCCCAAGAATGTAATTCTTTCAGCATTTTAATTTACAAGGTAAGTTTAAAAAAGAAAAGTACACAAAATGATCCCTATATCCTGGCTTTAATCACACAAAAAACCTTATAATACGTGTTCATATGACTTTCCACACAGGAGAAGGATGGACCAAGTTCAGGGAATCTTTCTGTATAGTAAAATTCTAAGCCTAATCTATGTATATTCATAAATGCATAAATACATCTGATCATTCCAAAAGAGGACTACTAGTTTTTGAAACAGATGCTCAATTTGTACATTATTCATTATATGTACATCTACTGTGAATTGTTATTAAAAATAATTAGACTCTTATGAATGGTGATGTTCTTATGATGCTAAAAAAAATGAACTAAATAGATTATCACTTGACACTGTCACTTGCCTTGATGGAAAAATTCTTCTGTTACTTTTTCACTCCACTGCTTACTTAATTCCCAGTTCCGACATGGATTACAAATATCAGCACATTTCAAAGCCATCTAGCAAACAAAAGATTAAAATGCTTTTAAGAAAATAAAGTAAAATCTCAATTGTAAGTTTAAGTGTACTTTAGTACTAGGAGAAAGAATACTTAAAAATACTGCAACAGAAAATTGTCTTTATAAATGCTATTGGGTTTACCAATTGTTTTCATAGAAATGCTGACGAGGAGGCTGTGAGACTGCTGTTCTGTATGCTCCATAGCAATACAGAAGAGCCAACCACTAGGACTGGATTAACCACAAAATATACATAAATAAGCTAGAAAGAAATAATCCAGTTCTCTGTTTTTTTATATGTGAGAATTTATTAGAATAAAATGCTATCTGTTGATTGGTACCCCAATCTTGCAGAAATTGTTCTCATCAGAAACTTTAAGTATGAAAAACTACAAAAGCAATGGTATCTTCCCCAATAGAAGATTCACAAGTGATCTATAAAGTATAGAAAATATACTTCTATAAAGTATGTAGTATTAAAAGAAATTCCTAATTTTTACATAAGATTTAACCACTCTGAAAAAAAAAAAAAGTAATCATTCTGAAAAGCTATACCAGCATACTTCATTTTTATTTTAAGAATGACATGATTTACCCTTGAAAAAGACTCTTAAGACCCCTTTTACCTGTAAAACCAAATGTCTATGTCTGGTGTCTTCTAAGCATAAATCGCCTCTGTCCAAATGGGATCTAAATAGTGACAGATACTCATTCTGGCGACTGATGTCTGTGGCTAATATCAAAGCACCTATCTGAGTCTCCATTTGTTGCCTGAAATGAGAGAAATATAAAGAGAAGATATGAGACTTTTAATTAAATAGTTACCTCCTGTTATACTTTCCTTAAACTTAATACTCAGAAAGCTTTATTGAGTCCTAAAATATTCTAACTGCCATTTGACTTAAAATTTATCATAAAAGGGAATTTTTACAAATGTATCAAAAATTATTAAAGTAATAAAAAACTAAAACCAACAGAGTTTGTGGGAGAAGACCAATATGCCAACATTCCAGAAGAAGTGTCTTTACTTTGTCAGCCAAGGTGGAATTATTGACTTTTTAAAAAAAAAATCAATATACTATTGGTATATTGTTAAAAAAAAATTCTATGCTGGGATTCTTTACTGGAAAATTCTTGTGCTGAAGGTAACAACTTTGGTTTCTTTTTTTGGTGCCTGAGATCTGAAAAGCAGAAGGAAGATTAGAATAAAAGCACATACTACTGACTCCTATAAACACTTTGACTAAGATGCCTGATGAAATTCCACTGAACAATTTCCTACAGTGTAGATTCAACTATGTATTTGAGAGTCAAAGTTAAAAGAACCAATTATTTGGTTCTTTTACCAAATAAGGAATATCCAAATTTTCTGGAGGGAAAAAAGTAACATGTTAATACAAATAGCAAATGTATCACTTTAAAGACTGCCTCAAGTCAAATAACACAAGAAATACACTTTAAAAAAAATCTCTGCCTTTTGTTTTAATGGGCTACAGCAAACATTATCTTTGTAAGATGATCAATAATGAACTGTCATCTTACAATACTAAATAGTATATAAACCCTAAATGAAGAAAACATTACAGGACGCTATTAAGTAGAATTCCTCATTTTTATTTTTATCAAATCTAAGAATTGATGAATTCAAATGCAAAACGTTATAAAGGGAATAATGAAGCAAGCATTTTAATCTCTTAATAAAAAACCCATACTAATATATACAAACACTGTGTGTTTAAGCAATTTGTACATTCGTACTACAGCAAGAAATGATTTTACTTACCAGTAGTATTGTCATACTCCCAATGGTATCCATGAATAAAGATTTTAAAAAATGAAAAGTAAAGTATCTTTTTTCTTAGGTCATTACACAAACACATTTTTTAGAAAGTTGTTTTAAATTATGAAAGGGAAGGGATAGAACAGCGAGTGTAACTTCAGTCCTAATACCCAGACATATTTTTATGCCTCACCATTTTTCTCTACTTGGACGGTTTGATCCATTTACACAGTTTTCTGAAGCCCTCTCCTCTGGGCACAGCTTTAGGAAAGCTTTTGTTTGTGGACCTTCCTATGCCAGTCATGTGAGGTTTTGTTAACATCACCACCATGTTGGGCCTATTTATATTAGCGCTTTTAATTAGACCCTCAAAAAGCCTGTTTAACGTTAAATTATTTCTTCTAAAATATTTTCCACTTTTGGGCGGCGCCTGTGGCTCAAAGGAGTAAGGCACTGGCCCCATATGCCGGAGTTTGTGGGTTCAAACCCAGCCCTGGCCAAAAACTGCAAAAAATAAAAAAAAAAAAAAATAAATTTTTTCTAATTTTCTTTCCATTCATTATTTTACCCTGCAGTTCCAGAATTGACTCCATGTCTGTGCTATTGATGCTATAAAGCCATCTCTTCACTTTCTTAGCAATTTTGAAAACTTCCTGAAGCAGACTTCGATGAATCTATTTATTATAAAGAATGTCTACTTTCTATCCAATTTATCTTTATACCTAGACCTTAAGGTTTTATTCAGCTGAATATAAAGTGGAAATGTAGACACCTATTTATGTAATTAAGTACAGGCAGTCCTTGAGTTACATACATCCAACCTGATGTACAACTCACACTTAACGAATAAATAGGCTCTTACAGGTAATAGATAAATGTGTCTGTTCCAACTTACGTACAAGAACAAAGCTACAGAACTATCTTGTTCATAACCCTGGGACCGCCTGTGGTCAACTATGGCCCAGCCACTGTGTATTTGGAGCAAACTCTTTTTTTTTTAGAGACAGAATCTTATTCTGTATCCTAGCTACAGGGTCGTGGTGTCATCATAGCTCACCACAACCTCACAGTATTCACATCCCTGGAATGATCTTTCATGAAAATTAATATTCGTGAAAATATTACTGATATTATAGAATAGGCTTTAGATTATTAAAATTTTAATGTAAATTTTTAAAATAAGATAATTTATCCATTAAATTTAACAAACACTGTAAGCTGTGGAACACCTAACATAATTCTTTTTTGCAATCTAGATCAGCAGAGGTATTGATAATAAAACTTAATTTCCATAATTGATAACAAATACCTACCTGCTTTCTAATGGCATGTGTGAGAATAAACCAGATTCTCTCAATAAGCCCACTGCAGATCTCCAGTGGTGATTTTCCAGTACTGAGGTATTCTACAAACAAGAATTTTTCTGAGTTATTTAGTGGGAAATCTCTTTCTGGACATAATCATTTATTAGTAATATCAATCTGGTTAAAACTCTTAACATCTGCTAAAAATGTTTTCATGATCTTCAGTTTCTTAAAACGTAAATCATTTTCTAGAACGCAAAAATAGTAAATTTTGGTAATAAAATTGCACTAACCTTGTATAAAGTTGCCAAGTAATGGTTAGTTTTAATAAGGAAAGGTTGATTAACACCAGGATGATCCAGATCGTGACTGGCAGCTGCAATTAAGCTCAGCAAGATGTCCCAAGGAGTTACAGAGTTGGCAAGCTGAAGTGCGACAGAAGAATAACACATGAGGCATATCTGAAACGAGCTCTCTGCCATCACAGTCACAGCCAGTGGCAGTGCTGGCAGTCCCGTCGCCCCCTCCCCCCACGTGCTTCTTTAAGCAGCTGTTCATTAAGGCCACCAGCGCATGCCAGGTCCTGGGCTCATCAGGACATTGGGGCAGGTGTGACATGACGGTGATCCTGCCCACGTGGAGTTCACAGAACTCATAATGTTTCATGTTTAACAAGCTTAAGTATACTATAAACCATTCTTTTTGAGAAATAATGACTTTAAAATGACAAATGCAGGCTGGTACATTTTTATTGCTGTAGCCATTACTAAAGCAAAGACTTACAATTTTGAGGGTGTTTTAGTCACTGAACTTCAATACTATGATCTAAAATGCAAGGTTACTCCTGTCATCCTAATGTTTAAGGAAACTACTAAGTAATCACGTGAGTAGAAATCTAATAACATCCTCTCCCAAATGGATGGATACATTCAGTACGAGGTAGAAATTATAACTTTACTCTCAATAATCACAATAAATAAAAGTTTATTATTAACTGACCTAAAAATGTAAATAATAAAAAATTATCACCTTGAGTATTCCAATAGCTTTCCATGAGTTGCTTCTCATCTTCTGGAAAACTTCACATCTCTTAAGGCCCAGTGCCACCAACCCACCCACCCTGTTCTCTGTTTCTAGTGCCTTTCCCAGCAAATAACTGACTTATGTTCCTATAACACTTTATGGCCTGCCATAGTCACACTCATCATAACATACTTTTATTTAGGTTTACAGCAGGACAATGCTCCTGGATCTTTTATAATCTTATATCCTAACAAAAATTTTTACCACATGCCACCAATATATTCAGTATACTCAATTTTCCTTCTGCACCTGATTTCCCCATGGCTGATGCCTCAGTGACATGCTGTCCCAGCCAGTGCTTTCTGGCCTCCCTATCTAAAGCTGTAAACTCCGGCCATAACTTGGTCGTTTTCTAATGCAGTGTTTTTCAACCTTTTTTTTTTTTTAATTAATCTCATGACACACTTGAACCTATAGTTAAACTTCCATGGCACACTTAAATTGTGTTGATCAAAAAAAGTAAAAAGAAGAATATACTTTCTGTGTATTGAACTTTTTTAGAAAATAATTTAATTAATGAGCTTTAAAAATTTTCAAGGCGGGTGGTGCCTGTGGCTCAGTGAGTAGGGCGCCAGCTCCATATACCAAGGGTGGAGGATTCAAACCCGGCCCCGGCCAAACTGCAACAAAAGATAACCGGGTGTTATGGCAGGCTCCTGTAGTCCCAGCTACTTGGGAGGCTGAGGCAAGAGGATCACCTAAGCCCAGGAGTTGAGAGGCAGCCTCCCAGCTACTCGGGAGGCTGAGGCAGAGGATCACCTAAGCCCAAGGAGCTGGGACTACAGGCACCTGCCACAACATTGGGCTATTTTTTGTTGTTGCAGTTGTTGTTTAGCTGTCCCGGGCCGGGTTTGAAGCCACCACCTCTGGTGCATGTGGCTGGTGCTGTAACCACTGTGCTACAGGCACGGAGCCAATGTTTGCATTTTATTACTGCCTAGAAGTTATATAAGTTATACAATAGATTTTTTTTTTTTTTTTTTTTTTTTTACAAAAATGTCAAGGTACGTATACTAAAAAAAATTGGGGCATTTTCACATATTCCACAATCTCTCAAATAATAAGACTAGCTATCTTCTCAAACTCCTATTAGACCAGCCTGCTTCCTGCCTACCATCTAGCCACAACTAAGATCCTAAGAGTGAACTGACTTGAAGGAGGGCAAGGGGCAGGTAGATGGAATTTTAGAACCTCCAGGGACAAAGGGATAGAATAAGCCCATGGGCAAACATGGCTTTCATTAACATCTACAGCTGAGACTCCCAGAAGTGCACATCAATCTCATTTCCTTCCTATGCTTGAAGACTCTTCTAGCCAACTTCGGATGTGGCACAACTCCGCACTCCACACGTCCAACATGGAGCTCAGTGCTTCTCTCAGCCCTACTGCAGAGCTTGTCCTGCATTCACCCTCTCACAGAAGAATTCCGCCTTCTACTCCACTGCCCAAACCAGTCAGTTATCGTCAGCTTCCCTGTGTTTCTTCCCCAGAGGCATTCAAAGGCCACATCCTGCTCATTCTAATTCCCAAGAGATCTTGCAAACCATCCACCTCTCTTCTTCCCCAGGCTCAGCTTGCTCTTGCTCCTGGCAGGTCTTGTCCCACTCATTCTCACACGTTAGCCAGAATAATTTTCTGCTTCCCTCCCTTCATTCGCTGAACCAAGGCTGGCCCTGCCCTGATGAGCTGATCCGGAGCTCAGCATAAAAGTCCAGTGTCTCCACACAGCACCGAGGGTTCCAGTGACCTGGCTCTCGCTTGGGCTTCTCCAGCTTCCGGCTCAACACCCACCCGGATTCTCCAATTGCTGTGCTTACAAAGAGAGCCACGTGTGGAAACCTGATCAGGCTAGAGCCTGCTCACATGAAGAAAGCTTCCGGTTGTAAGTCAAGTCACTAACTTAGGGAAAAATAAAGTAAATCAAAAGGAATTTTCTTACGATTTTCACCTAAAGTAAACATCCACCTCTTACCTTAGGTTCTTTTAAGTAACAGTGCATGGCCTGAGTAACGTCTGCAGCATGGACTGCGTTGTGGTAAGGATTCTGACTATGGTAATCTTCTTGAATCATTACTGCATCAAAGAAAAAAATCCCAGTTTTATTGGAAATGGGCAGTATGGACACATACAAAAATTGCGATAATTATGAGTTATCCACTCATACTTTTTATGTAGCTTTCAGCTAAAATTGCCCAGAGTCAGGGGGATGATAATTGCCTCGCAACTCACATGAATATCCAAAGAATGAACACTGATTTTGGTTGTAACTTGTCTGTAAATGTTTTTAGTGAGAATGCAATCACATCAAAATTGCAAAATATTTTTTTCTTTTTCTCTTGTGAAATGTGAATCTATCATGGTGCCAAACTCCTCTGACTCGTTTTAACAATACGCTCTTTTTCAATTTAACTCAGCCTCAGTTTAATAAAAACAGTGCAATTTATCCAACAAATACTTAACCGTGCTAGATACTGTTCTCAATGCTAGAAATTCAGCAGTCAGCAAAAGCTAGCAAAAATCTTTATGAAGCTAAAATAGTACGGATACTGGAACACATGGAAATGATACATGTGCGCATCACCAGGGAAGTCAGTTTGGATCTGGAATTAGTTTTTCAGCACTAGGTTTTCTGTTAATCTTGCCTTCTTGTCAGTATCTGCTATGCTGTCACAGAAGAACAGACTAGGAACAGGGCGAGGGCTGTGCCTGCTGCCCTTAAACCTGGACAATAGTCCCAGCAGCACAAGATTCTAATCCAGCGTCTCAAAGGAGAGCGAGCCTACCCTGAGGTGGATAGCAGGACCCACTGGTGAGTAGGAAAGGGCATGAAAATTCTGTACTTCCATCTCATCCTTTTTATTTATTTTTTTGCAGTTTTTGGCTAAGGCTGGGTTTGAACCTGCCATCTCTGGTGTATGAGGCCGGCCCCTACTCCTTTGAGCCACAGGCACTGCCCCATCCTTTTTATTTTTTTGAGGCAAAGTCCCATGTTATTGCCCCAGGCTATCATGCCCTGGCATCATAGCTCATCGCAACCTCAGACTCCTGGGCTCAAGTGATCCTCCTGACTCAGTCTTCCAAGTAGCTGGGACTACAGGTGCCTGCCACAGTGCCTGGGTAGTTTTTCTATTTTTAGTAGAGATGGGTATCTCACTTTTGCTCAGGCTGATCTCAAACTCGGGGAGCTCAATCAATCCATCCATCCTGGCCTTGCAGAGTGCTAGGATTATAAGCGTGAACCACTGGGCACAGCCCATCCCATCCTTTAAAATAGTCTTTTATTTATTTATTTTTATCTCAAATGGACCAGTGACAAAAAAAAAACAGCCTTTTAAAATACCCTTGTTAATATAGACTTTTGTATGTATTTTATAATTTATATATTGGTAGAGGAGTCTGCTTTATTTTCAGGGGATAGGATACACTCCAAGACCACCTGGGGATGCTTTAAACGCCATTCATGACACCAACCTCTATGTATACAATGTTTTTTCTTATACAAACACACCTATGATAAAGTTTAATTTTTAAGTTAGGCATGGTAATAGATTAACAGTAACTACTAATAAAATAGAACAATTATAAAAACATGCCAATATCACTACTCTTGTGCTCGGGGCCATTATGAAGTAAAATAAGGGTGCCTTTAACACAAGGATAGCAACCCAGGGACAAATGATCTGATAACCGCGATGGCTAGTCAGCGACTAACAGGTGGGGGGGTTCTACCGCATGGGGACACTGGACAAAGTAGAGGTTCGCAGCCTGGGAAGGATGAAGCAGGACAGCACAAAATTTCACTGTGTTGCTCAGAAAGATTAGCAATTTAAAATGTATGAACTGTTCATTTCTGGAATTTTCCATTTAATATTTTCAGACTAATGTTGACACCGTAGCTAAGACCATAGAAAATATAACTGCAGATTAAGGGGGACTACTGTGCAGTATTATAGGTATATTACTTATAAATTAATATGCATTTAAAAGTTTCTCCAAAGTCCTAGGTAATAAATTTATCTCAGTTTGGTACTTAGGAGGAAAGAAAATATTACTTTCTTCCTTAAAAAAAAAAAAAAAAAAAAAAACCTAAGAAAGAATCCTCATGATCCTTAACTTTTTCTAAGATATTTCTTTACTTGATAAAACACTTCAATCTGTTTCCTAGCAGAGCAGTATTATATAAATATCATCCTGCACTTTTAATCATATTCAAAATAATCTTTAAAGTCTGTTGTCAAGAGATTTTGAGGGTCAGAAAAAGAAGAGACCTAAATGCAATTCATCTTTTAAAGTTTTATCTTTCAAAAATTTAGAAAAGTACAGAAATTGTATCATCTTTGCCAGCAAGCTGTGGCAGTGTATGAAATGGAGTATAAAATCATCCCAGTGCTTCATTATTGCTTGCATGTGTGGCTCTGAGACTTTGCAGATTTTCCCACGAGAGGCACAGGTTCATCCTGATTTGATGTGCTGTGGCCAAAAAGAACCTGCATAAGTCAAGGTGGGCCAGTTCTGAGTGTGGGATTCCAGAGGCCTGTACACATCAGCGCTCTCTTGGAAACCTGCCACTGCTGTTTGAACAAGCTCAGGTTATAAAAGAAATACATTTTTTTTTTTTTTTTAATGTGAATCTGTTATGGTGCCAAACTCCTCTGCCTCTTTTAAGTTTAATAGGACACCATGCAGAGCCGAGCTGGGTGGGGACGTGGTGTCCCAGCTGAGGTCCTAACCAAGGCCTGCAGAGCCAGAAGTGCAGCCCAACTGTTGCTCCTGCAGGTGCACGGACGAGCCCACCCAGGCCAAAGCAGCATTCAACAGTCCCACAGCTGTAAGAGGCAATAAAGGTTTGTTGCTTGAAGCCACTAGTTTTAGATGTCTGTCACAGCTAACTGATATAACTGTGATATGAAATTTACACAGGTCCTTGTATAAATGTTACTATTCAAATAATTAGAATCACTTACCTAAAAATCTACGGAGTTTCATCATATCTAAATGGAAGTACTCAATTAATCCATGAAGATTAAATAAATGAAAGGTTAAGCTTACTAGACTATTTCCTAGAAAGAAAGAAGAGATATTACATTAGTAGGAAATGCAAGCTAACATGATTACATTATGCTTTCAAATATGGATTGTGAATATAAGACATGGAAAAGAGTACTGATTCCTACTTTTGGTTTATATAAAATTTTCATATTTTTATTTTTCCAGTTATAAACTTCACTGTCATATCTTTGTTTAACTCTAAGAAAAAAAATGAGAATGAGTTTTTTTTGGTTCATTTTTCTACAGCCAAAGAAATGGAAGATAAATATTTTCAAATAGATTAATTTTTTAGAAAGACATCAAAATAATGGGATTGACAGTAAGAAACCTTGAAAACTGCCTCCCTACTGAGTAAGTTAACTCAGCTTTCTGAAGTCCCTAAAGCTCAGCTGCGCTTAACCTCTTCTCCTGACACCCCTCTACTATCTTGCTTTCACCAAAAAGGGCTGTCCCAGAGGGGAGACCACCTCGGCTGCAAAACCTTGTTAGATGGAGGTTGTGTTTCCCATTTATACAGGGCAAGGAGAAGTGACGAGTGACCCCCTCAAGATCCTCAGGATGAAAACTCCGAACTCAACCACCTGCCTCTTCCATAACTGCAGGGACCATCTGAGAGTTGCTGGGGGAAAGGAAGGCAGAATCACAAACATAGTAGAACTCTTTCACTATAAATTCACGGTCAATACTGCCCAACAATCTTCTTACGTCTGTGAAGTAAAATGGTTCTTCTACTTTTTGAAGTATCTATTTCCAAGCATTTTCTGCTCTTCTCAAACTTTCCACATCCTGGCTTCCCATCCACTCCCTCATCTCCACAGCTTCACCCATTATAGAAAAAATACAAGCCCTGAAGTTCCCCTTTTCTTTCAAAAGCCAACCCATGCACACCTCCTCAGAGACCTTTCCTGTCCGTCAGATGCATCCATCCCCACCCACAGAAACTGAGCAATCTCCCTCCCTTTTCTATATTGTCCTGACAAGCATCAGCACTCAGACGTCACTAGATTCACTTATCTAGGAAACAACCAAGAATTTCCGTCTCTCCTATTCACTCCCGTTTCACCCTCTGCATCTTCCTACACAAGTGAGTTTTCTGAAACAGTTATCACATGAAAAGGGCCATGACAACTAGAGTTACACCAAGTACAGAAATTAGAAAAAACCCACCATTTTTATAATGCTTCATTTTCTCTTTCATGATACACCTCTCCTTTTTTTATACCACCTGCTATATTCCTCAAAGTTTTGCAAACAACTTCTATAAAACACATACACTATGCTATTTGAACAATTAAATACATTATGTATTTTAAACACACTCAAAAATTACTGCCAATATTCAGATGATAGTAATAAAATAAATGTGATTCTAGTGTTCTCTAAAGAGTCTATGATTCTTACTAAAATGTATAAATCATATAACTAGTCCTACACTGAAAATTTATAGCAATAATATTTACAAAGAATAATAAGGATGATTTGTCTAAACTCATTATCCAAAGCTGCTCACACAGTTGCAAACAGAAGCCTATGGCTAAGGAAAAAGTACAATAAATTATTTGGAGTAATATTTGCATGATCAACATTAGAAAAATATGGTAGGCCAAAACAGATTCTTTCTTAAAAAAACTACCTGACATCACCTTCACATGGAAAGAAAAAACATTTCAAATCTTTTATTTTTAAGAAATTAAATGTTAAAATGTACTCATGTCCTGATAACACTCCTGGTACAAATAAGAAGAGGGCAGGCCCCCTAGTTTGGAACCAAAAGTTGGGTGTCACAACCAACTTTTCTTTATGTATATAAATAGATATTTTAGAATGTTTATTCATTCTGCATATCTAGGTTATCACAGGGTTCTCCCTAAAATTGTTTCCCAAATCTAACACAACAAATTTCCAATTTCTAGGGTCTAGAGTAAGTTTTAAGAAAGCTGTAGTTGGCTCGGTACCCCTAGCTCAGTGGTTAGGGCACCGGCCACGTACACTGGGGCTGGCGGGTTCGAACCTGTCCTGGGCCTGCTAACCAACAACAACAACAACAACAACAACAACAACAAAAATAGCCGGGCGTTGTTGCAGGCGCCTGTAGTCCCAGCTACTTGGGAGGCTGAGGCAAGAGGATCACTTGAGCCCAGGAGTTTGAGGTTGCTGTGAGCTGTGATTTCACAGCATTCTACAGAGGGCGACATAATGAGACTCTGTCTCAAAAAAAAAAAAAAAAAAGCAAGAAAGCTATAGTCTAATGGGAAAACACCCTCTTGAGGAATTCAGGCAAACTGCAGGGAAGAGGCACATGGAATGTTTCCCCACTAAGAACTTTGGTAATCTTACAAGAACCAGTCTGCTGAAGTATACCACCCCTGTCATACTGAAAAGCGATATGCAACATGTTTCTCATTTTCCGCTAATAAGATACCAACTGAGTATTACACCAGTAAATAAAAACACAAACTAACAAAACATTTCAAAACAAGAGATATTTAGTTGTGCTGAACAAAGAGCAGGTAGAGAACTTTTTAAAAATGGAAGTAGACACAAACCATGTTCTTGAAAAACAAGATGATATTTACAGAAAAGCTAAATTCACAAAATACACCAAAGGACAGAATGGCCCAAAGTGTAGTGGCCCTCCGCTGTTTTAAGAAGTGATCCTTACAGTATCACAGAATGGAAAAACAAGTATCCAATGTACTCAATACTACTATGAAGCCAGCAGAGGATCTAACACACCCACAAGGCAGAAAAACTCATTTCAATTCAAGCTGGGCGGAGGGGCAGCCAGGGACAGGGAGGGAGGTGGGGTGCTTCACTGAAAGGGCATGGGTTGGAGGGGTTTGGCACACCTTGTGTGTGTGGGGGGCATAACCACAAGAGGGACTTCACCTAACCAAATCACATATTTTGACCTGGTTGTTTGTAGCCTCGCGTTAACCTGAGATAAATTTACTTTTCAATTAAAAAAAAGAAGTAATCCTTGACAGGATCTGGTGGGAAGGATCAGGCTGTCTCTCTAACATGGGCCTGGCGAGCAGCGTCCTCACTAACCAGGCAGCTTCCAGGAGTGACAAGCTCCGTACTGCTGTCTCGTGTCACCCTGCTCCGTCCCTGTGAAAGGAACATCAAATGCATCCTAGTAGACAATAGCTAACTCCCTCCTCCGAGCAGACAGACTGGGGACCATTTGTCTTGGCATGAATCCCTAAATTTTGCTTCCTTCTCCTCCTCATCCTCATCCCAACACCATGTAGGAAATTACCAGAGTAAGATTACAAGAAAGCTTTGCTTCAGTGAGCAGGGAGGGGCCCGTACCCCTGACACCAGGGAGGAGTGTCATCCAGAACCTGGCTCAGGCCAAGCAGCTCTGAAAGGAGAGCCGTTCTCACCACACAACGCAATTTAAAGGAATTTCCTTCTGCCAATTTTTTCGTTGCTAAGATTTCTCTAAGCAGGGAATTCTTGTAACCTCCGGGTATGAAATCGAAGGTGGGTAGCTAACCATCAGTGACTACCAACCCCTAATGATCCAGAATCAGCTGTAAGAGGAAACCACTCAGCAATCCTCTCCACACACCCAGTCCCAGGAGTGAGGGATGGTAGGGAAAACAGAGGGCTTCACTCACCCGGGCAGAGGGGTAGCTATTTGGTCTGTCCTTTCAACACACTATTGAGCTCACTCCACTTTCATCACCATGTCCCCTAATGGTGTATGTACTTTTTAAAAATAAAATTTAGAGAAGAACAATCAACCATTCCAGTGAGTGACGTGCGTCCCCGTAGACTGGTAACAGGCCATGAGCTGTTAGCGTTTCTAGAAGGCTGAGCCTGCAGGTGTTAAGGGTGGCAGTGTTTCATCTATGTTTATTATAAGATCATAACTAAAGTAATATTGGGTTGAGTTAGGAAAGGAGAGTTTCCCAGAGTTAGCAGAAAGTAGTCTCACTACGTGTATTTTCAGAGGAGAAGGCCGGGAGGCTGACTGAGTATAAAGATATCAGAGCCTTTCTTAAGTAGATGGGCCGAGGCGGGGGAAAGGAGAACACTTAATCACCAGGCGGCAAGGGAAAGGTGAAGAGAAATAGCAAAGGGGAGGATGAAAGATTCTGCCTGTAAGGCAAACTTCCCCGTCTTCACTGGTTTGCCTCCTATCGTCCAATTATCTTCCTGTCAACGGTGTGCCTGAGCACCGTATTTGCTCATCTATTTTACATATTTGACTTCCTTAAAAAAGGAGCTTCATGACTAAGTGAAATAAGAGAAAGCAGGTGATTTTATTTATTATTTATTTATTTATTTATTAGAGACAGAGTCTCACTTTATTGCCTTGGGTAGAGTGCCATGGCGTCACAGCTCACAGCAACCTCCAACTCCTGAGCTTAGGCAATTCTCTTGCCCCAGCCTCCCAAGTAGCTGGGACTACAGGCACCCGCCTGAACGCCCGAATATTTTTTGTTGCAGTTTGGCTGGGGCCAGGTTTGAACCCGCCACCCTCGGTATATGGGGCCAGTGCCCTGCCCACTGAGCCACAGGTGCCACCCAGCAGGTGATTTCAAAGTATAGCAGTGACCATACTCTGTGGTTCTAAAGTCAGAACTAATTTCTTCTCAGTGTACTTTCTACTTCACCTTATTTTATTAAAAACATATTTAGACAAAAGGGGAAAAAGACTAAATGAACTACTTGTACCAGCAAGAATTATGCCAAAAATCGCATCCTAAAGAAAAATGATTCCCTGTCCCCAGTGAATAGGGAACATGTTCCCATTCTCTTTCATGATCCTTGCTCCCCAAACAAAACTAAACTAAATTCAAGAGAAGGTAAGCAGACTGCAGCAAGCTGTAGGCATCCTTTTCAAAGCACACATACTCTCTGTAGTCTGATAAACCCTCCCAGGGAAGCTGCAAGCCCTACCCATACCACCATCAGGAGGCAGTGCCAGAGGGAACCCCTGTTGCTGATTTTGCTACACCGTGTCTCTCAAACACGTTGAGAAAAGACCGATAACCACCACTGCAGAAGGAAGGATGCCTCTCGGATGTGGTGACTACTCCTCTGTGGCTATCAAAATAGGAACACAGCATCAGACGTCATAAGAGGAATATAATTACAGACGTCATTGTAAATGGCTACATCCCAAAGAAGCCAAAAAGGAAAAATCAACATAACAAGAAGATAATGTTCACTTTGGGTTATTAATAATAGCAGCATTAACTACCAATCAGCCAAGCCATGATGAGGATGATTTTTGATTACAGTTAAAAGTAGCAATCAAAATATAAAATTATGAGATAGATTCTCTAGGCTTTTAGTAAAGGTGCTAAAAAAGGGACAAAATGATGCTCCCTCTGCCAGTGGAGGGCTCATAACCTAAGTCGTTTAAATGAAAGCAACAACCCACAGTGGCTACACCATCAATGCGGTGATCTGGAGACTACATTAACTTGAGTAAATCAAATTCTTCACTTACCATTTGTTAGTCTATCAAACAGAAAGATATCAAAATTCCAATTTCCAACTTTTTCCAGCATACACTGAAATGAAAACCAAACATTCCTACTGTAATTTAATTTCAATAATATTCTGCCTTTCGTAGATAGTCCACAGAGAAGTTAATGAAAATGAAAAGTGACTGATTTACTTTTAAAAATATCAAGTACTAATCTCCTCTTAAACATGACTTTTTTAATTGGCTCCAAAAAACATCCAAAGGGATAAACTCTACTTGAAAAATGAAATATTATTTTGCTTTTCAATTAATGAATGTATAAATAAGGTTACTGTTTCTTTCTTAACCTATTCATAAAGTCCTACAAATTTTCAAGAGTTCTAACACAGCATCATAAAAATGAAGTTGATAAGTTGCCTGGCCTAGAAACCAGATTTTAAATATCCAGTGAAAATAAGTTCCCCCCAGTATGGTTATTATTACTTTTCTCACTCTTTTATTACCATTCATACCAATACTAACGAGCAGATATTGTTTTCAATCCTCATTTTATAGCTGAGGAAACAGGCAAAAGGTAACTAACTTGTTCAGCTAGGTGACAGAGCTGGGATCTTAAATCAAGCAGTCTGATTCTGGAATCTTGGCACCATGCTTAAAACACTTCCAACTTAGGGATATTTATATTCTCTAAAGATCCTTATAAAATAATAAAATTTACAACAAACTTTTAGGAAGCTGTATATTTTAGTCAAGCACATAAATCTCACAAAGACCTGAAAAACCAAATATTTTAAAACCATATATATGTATTTTAATTAGAAATGGGGTCTTGCTATATTGCCCAGGATTATATTGAACACCTGGCCTCAAGCGATCCTCCCAACTCAGCCTCCCAAAGTGCTGAGATTACAGTTGTGAGCCACTGTGCCCTGTTACGCCACATATTCTAAATCTGAACATTTTGTGGACTTTTTCAGAAAAAATTATTTTGTATGTAAAAGTTCTTTGTTGTATACATGTATGAATAAATTTGCATGAACAACACTAAGACACTATTAGTAGAGAATGCTGATTATGATAGCACCAATAACAACCAATGATAAATACAGATCAATATTTTCATTTCAAACTGCAGGAACTGTAAACTTTTTAAAATGTAAAGAAAAAAGCAGGCTCAGTGCTCATAGCACAGTGGCGCCAGCCACGTACACCAAGACTAGCGGGTTCAAACCCGGCTGGGGCCAGCTAAACAACAATGAGAACTATAATAAAAAATAGCCTAATGCCTGTAGTCCCAGCTACTTGGGAGGCTAAGGCAAGAGAATCGTGTAAGCCCAAGAGTTTGAGTTGCTGTGAGCTGTGACACCACAGCACCCTACTGAGTATGACATAATGAGAATCTGTCTCAAAAAAGGAAAGAAATAAAAAAGCCCAAATACTATCCACTAGTTCACACACGGGAACAAATGTTTTTACTTCAATATAATTGTAAATGCACCCTAGCCTCATCTCTGCAACTTGGAAACTTATCTACACAAACTTCAAAGTCTGGCCTATAAATATTAAGTCAAAGAATTCTTTAAAATATATTAAAAATTTCAGATCATATAAAATCCTCATTTGGTCAAAAACAAGCTCATTTAATCTTGACTTCCACTGAGACATTTCTTTTAAATTATATAAAGATGAAGTAAATAATGCTCACAATTACTGGTTGTAATTAAGATATGTCTAAATCCTCAAAATCTCTCTTTGACGCACGCAAAAGACTATAAAACTTGTCAGACTGAAATCACGACTCCTAACTTCCTGTGCTGGGGTTACTTCTAACCAACTGTGTGAGCGCAAACCTGCCCCTTGTGCTCTCTAGACCTTGGTTTCCTTACTGACAGAATCCAGACATTATCAAATCAGGTAATCTCCAATACTCTCCCCTGCATTAAGATTCCATTAACATCATGGTTTAACATTTCATTGATTGACTTGTTACTTATCTAATGTTAAAATAATCAAAGTTTCTTTAGTTATTTCAGAAATTTCCCTTGCTCTGTAATACTAATTGTACATGAATAGCTTCTCTAAAGGAGAAAAAAAAACCCTGTAAAATGGGCTCAAATTGCTTTTCACAGACCAAAAAAATCTCTATAAATCATTATAATGAGGAAAAAAGGATTAAATAAACTCATAAAATCTTTTTTTCTTAAAAAAGTTATACATACCTTTGCTTGTCCATTATAATCATCATCTAAAATGTTCAGAGAACTTGAAACGGTAGTTCCACGAAAAAAGCGTGAAGACCTAAGATACCTCTGGAAACTGAGTAACCTTCTGATATTCCTTGCAGATACAGACACTCCTATTTCAGACTGAGCTGAAATAAAAGGAGTAAAGGATTAAAAGGTGAGTAGAACAAGCAAAGCTATACATACACTATCTTTGCAATACCCCTTTTAGTTATGCATGATAAATTTTAAATAAATTTAAATAAAAATATTAAACAAATTGAAATTAAGAATTTAATTTTTAAATAATTTATTAAATCATGATACCACATTTCCAGTGAGAAGTACTTTATTTTTGTTTTCCATTGAAGAACTAAGGATGACAGGACAAATGGCCAATTTTGACAGCATTTAGAAAGCTAATGAAGAGAGTGACTGGATTAATAATCAGGGTTTTTTTTTAAACTTCCAAGAACTATCATTTTAATACATTATACAAACATGTAGCAGAAACACAAAAATATCTACTTTCAAACGACTTGAAAACTTAGATCCCATGTTACATGAGATTTTATTTTATTTTGTTTATTTTGAGACAGAGTCTCAATTTGTCAGCCTGGGTAGAGTGCTGTGGCGTCACAGCTCACAGCAACCTCTAGCTCTTAGGCTTAAGCGATTCTCTTGCCTCAGCCTCCCAAGTAGCTGGGACTAGAGGGAACTGCCACGACACCCGGCTATTTTTTTTTTTTAATTGTTGTTGTTGCAGTTGTTTAGCTGGCCCGGGCCGGGTTTGAACCCACCACCCTCGGTGTATGTGGCTGGTGCTGTAAACACTGTGCTACGGGCACTGAGCCATTACAAGAGATTTTGAAAAATTATATTTTTCAATCACCCAGACTAAAATGTCATATGGAATTTTAACAATTATACAACTATTTCAATCCCAATGAAGTATCATTTCAAATATTTCCTTATGATAATTTTATACAGAGGAAAAGGAGAAGGAATGAGAAGCAAAGCAGTTTATATCCTTAGAGCTCTAAAGGATAAGGATAAATATTCTGTAGGGCTAAACACTCCGGAAAAGATGTGGTTCCACACTGGTGACTGGTACATTCTTTCTTTCTTTTTTGCTTTTGCTTAAAATGTTTTATTTTTTATTATTTTTATTTTTTAGTAAATCATAGCTGTGTACATTAATGCAGTCATGGGGTACAACGTGCTGGTTTTATATACCATTTGAAATATTTTCATCAAACTGGTTAACACAGCCCTCACTGCCTTTCTTAGTTATTGTGTTCAGCCATTTAAACTCTGCACTTAGTAAATTTAACATGTACCCTTGCAAAATGCACTGTAGGTGTGGTCCCACCAATTACCCTCCCTCCACCCATCCTGGTATATTCTTTCAGTGAGTCTGACACAACTGTTTTTCCCCCTCTAGTGTTAGAATAAAGCAACGTTTCTTTGATTGAGTACCAGATGAAATAACATACTTGAGTTAAATCCATCTTAGAAGGAATATACGTTATCTTTAAATTCTAAAATCAAAGTAAATTCAGCAAAATGTCCACAATATAAAACATGAAAATTAGAACTAAGGATCAACAAATTATCATCTCTCTTCATAACTTTCATTAATCCAGAATCGCCAGGTGGAATGGCAGGTAACCAAACATACGCTCTCCCGTGCAGTCACTCCCTCCCCATACCCTGTGTTTCCCTACCTATAAAATAATGGCAATAAGTCTAATCCAGAGGGTGCAGGATTAAATGCAATAACAATACACAAGCCAGACACATAGCAGGTATTAAATAAATGGTAGAACGTAGATGATAAAATGATGCTGATCTCATTGTTCGAAGGTATACTTCCTGGAAGATACGCCTTCATGATCCCAGTTCTAACTGCCCCTGACTAGACTCAGGCATCACCTTTCCTGGGAAACTCATCTGAATGCAGCTTCCCGCTGCTTGAAGAAGTAGGAGAGCTCACCTCCTGGGTTCCCACAGCTCCCTGTGCGTTCATCAGTGGGAGTACCTCTGAGAGTGTAATTGCTTCATTATCTCTCTCCTTCAACAAATGATGACCTTTAATATAGGCATAAACTATTTTTCTTCCCCTCTGTATCCCAAAGACAAATGATAGTGTCAGGCATATAATAGACAATTGTAAAGTATATCGAACAAACGCATACTGTTCTTAAAATACCTGGTGAGCTTTGAGGTTCCCATACTCTCAATCTGTAAGTAAAATAATGCAATGCACACTGCTACTTAATTTGCTTCTCCCATTTTTCATTCCAGTCAATGTAAAACACAGAGAATCTAAAACAATGCGGTAGTTTCTGATCTTTATCAATGTAACTTACTTTATACAAAGGACTAGAATCAATATGGTAAAAACTATGAGTATCAAGTGATTATGTTTAAACAAAAATCAGTCTGTTTGAGGAAATGAGGGTAGATTAAATTCTACACTTCAAAACATCGAAAGCAATGTTCCAAGTGCCTTGTAAAAAGTTATCTCACTTGGGATTTGGATTAAAGATGGCGGCTGAGTAACAGCTTCCCTGAAACTGGGCAAGGCGAGTCTGGGGAGACAAGACTCCAGACATCTCTGGCCGGTGGGATCTGCCTATGATCATCCCTTTGAGGATACAGGGAGCCAGCAAGGGACTTCTGGAACCCAGGAGGAGGACAAAAACAGTGGAAAACGGGCAAGTGGCTGTGTGTGTTCGATTAACCTAATCACGCCGGCAACCGTGAGTACAAGCAGCAGTGAGACTGCAAACTGGAAAGGCCTTACCTGTGAACT
>CAUYPK010131389.1:0-10318 GCA_963574355.1 Loris lydekkerianus | reverse complement strand
TGCAAGACATTCTTTATAAGTAAAGGAGAATAAAGAAGAAGCTAAACAAACAGCCTCTACTCCTTTTTTTTTTTTTAATATTTCATACTTTATTCCTTGTATTAATAGATTAAGAAAGTAAAATTTCCCAAATACTGATTTATAGGTAACATTTATAAGTGGCACACAAAAGTTCAGTTTCGCAAAAAATTAACACTCAGTGATTTATATGCAATTGTAATCGTTACTTTAAGCTAAATGCAATAATAACTTGATAAGGTACATACACACAAAACCCATATATCCTGAAATACAAAAGTGCTTTCCATGGTACTGTAACTCAAATCCGACCCTCTAAATGGTAACTCTCTATTGGTAAAATTTTAGCCAGTGTTTTTCTTTTCATTGTCATTTTCTGAGCCAATTAAACCTACATTTTGTTTCATTTTGATTTATATTGAATGCAACATAATATAGACATAAAAATAAATTTTGTGCAAGAAAACTAAAAAAAAAAAAAAAAAAAAAAAAGGCGATTTCCATACACATACAAGGTTTTCATCAAGTATGTTTCCACAATGAACAAGTACTTACAAATATGTGAATAAAAAACTACCCTAAATGCTTATCTTACCATCCATGCCCTTCAATTTTTAAGCAACGCCATTTTTGCTACTGAAAACATTTATTTTTAGAAGCTTTAATCTGATCTGGGAAAAACCATACATCATACATCTCAATTCTTTAGAGAAAAGTCTCTTTCTTTTACCCTGTCCACCTTCTGCACCTCCTCCAATTTCTTCATTTTCTTCCTCAAAAGCGGGGTCTTCCTCCTCATCTGCCATCCCACCACTCTACTCCTTTTTTCTTATGAGTTATCTTGAATTTTAGATTACTATATGGGTACAAATGATTAGGTTACAATTGTTTGCTCTTTGTTATTTCAGATCCATATGAGGGTACATATGATTAGGTTATATCACTTGCCTTTGTAAGGTGAAGTTCAAGTTGTGCTTCTGTCCTTCACTGAGGCAGCATGCCATATACCCACACATTGTTCCTACTGAGGGGGAACCCTCCAACCTCCCTTCCCATTCCCCTCTTTGAATTTAATTGAGTTCTTCTCTCATGTTTATAGAAAGAAGTTTGGAGAGTCCTCTAAGAACTAAAAGTAAATTTTCCATATGATCTTGCCATCTCATTACCAGGTATCTATCCCCGAACCTCTACTCTTAAAGATAGACCTGTACTCAGGATACACATCATTTTAAGATTGTGGTAAAGGCAAGGGGGAATCTATCTTCATTTTTGCTCTAGATACTATGTACCAGAGCTGCGTTTCTAGACCTATCTGTGTTCAAAAATTAAATTTGTATCTCCAATTCTTTGAGATTAGGTATTTTCATAAAATGTAATAACATTATTATGACAATTCCATTGTGCAATGAAAGGTACTTAATGCTTAGTCTCAATATTCACACTTCCCTTTTGATATATGGTTGGCAAGAGTTTGTGCCCTGGCATCAAGGTACAGCACTTATTTTGAGTAGCAGTTCTCAAGAGGGCTCCACATATCACAAACAAAACTAATAAAAACAATAACTTTATTAAATAGCACATTGACACAACCATAATCAGGTCTGGCACTCAATGCAGACTGTATACAATTCATGGCTTTAAACACCCACCCACACAAATGAAAACCCTCACACCTAAGGAAAACCAGTGCTGCTCCTCACCTATGGTCTCAAGTCTCACAAAGGGGTAAGATGAGTAAACAAAATGCCATAAAGTATTGTACATTGTCCTGCTGTCAATATTGAAGATAGCCACTGCTTTAGAGCATGGGGATATGAGCAAAGCAAGAATTTTCATGAGGGAAAAAATTAACGAGTCAAACATTTCATCTCTGTTAGCAAGCCTGTAATAGATTCATGCATTAAAAAGTATTCTTTCCCAGTAATGCCAACCATAAATTTTCTTCCTTTCTTTTCTTCTGATACTTGGTCTCTAGAGATATGTGTCATTGTTGCACAGGGCACATGAAAAATGTATAACAAAGTTAAAGAATTAAAATCTCTTTTACACAAATAAATTTATTTATCCACATATATACATATCAGTCACATACATAGACAGATACAGTGTTGAGCCAATTCTATGCTATGGGAAATAGATGGGTATATAAAGCTTAAATCATAAGCAATAACAGATTATATTTAAAAATTAAATATTAGTCTTATAAATACTTTTAATAAAAGTTATTTTAAATAAACTATTCATTTTTGAACTCTTTTATATTTTCAGGAAATATTAAGTGGATAATACAGAGAATTTCCATGTTTCCCACCTTCAGTTTGCTCAATTATTATTGTTTTACATTAGTATGGCATATTTGTTATAGTTAGTAACTAGCTGGCAATGATATATGATTATTAACTACTAAAATTATTTATAATTTATTAATAAATATTTTCCTAGTTATTTATCTCTGCCAGCTTGCCATACAAATCTCCCACACTACCTTTGGTTGTTATATCTCCATGGGCACCTCTGGGATGTGACAATTTCTAAACCTTGTTTTTTACCACTCTGTTTTGGGGACTACTTGCCAGGTACTTTGGAGAATGTCCTTCATTTTGAATTTCTTTGACTTTTATTTGTGATTATACTGATGTTATCAATTTGAGCGAAGAAGACCTCAGAGACAAAGAGTAACTCTCATCACATCATATCATGAGTACTTGACTTAGCACTATGAAACTCGATTATCTTGCTAGACGTAGTGTTCATCAGGTTTATTCATTGGAAAGTTATCTTTTTCCCTTTTACATACTATGTCTTTGAAAGAAAGTAATAAAAGAGTTGGGAATTACAGTCCACTGATTTGAAGGTGGAGTGTGTGTTTTATTTAAAATTTTTGTGTATGAAAGATTTGTCTATTCTCCTGCTTACTTTTAATTCAATTGTTATCTATGTCAGTATGAACTCACATACTGATTTTTTTACTTTAGAATTTGACCTAATATTAATTTTATTGTGATTTTAAAATTTTAATCAAATGATTTCACTTTTGAGTACTGAGAGTTGAATTTTGTGTTCCTTTTAACGTACCCTCATCATATATATGTGAGTGTGTACATAGCATGTATTCTTACATATGTATTTATTTTAAGAAAATTCCAGATTAATGTGAGGATACATACTTTGGTTTGTATTTGTGTTTTGTTTTGTTTTGTTTTGCCACTTGCTTACTTTATGACACTAAGAAATGCTCCAAGCTCAAGTGTTTTTACAAAGAACCCTGGTTTTGAAAATTTAAGAATCGTATAGAAATCAAGAATTGGAAGTGCGGTGTGCACTTATTATTATGGGTTGTCATTGATTCTAGGCCCTCATAACTGACAAAGCAAATATATGTGTGTGTGTGTGTGTGTGTGTGTGTGTGTGTATGTATGTACTAACTGTCATATATAGCTACAAACTATATAAGCGCCTTTAATTATATTAGGCCAAACATGGAGTTCACAGTGTCTCCAACTCTGATTTATTATGACATAGCTCACTTCAGACTCTTCTCCTTGCTGATCTATAGTCTTCATCTCCAACAGTGAGAAACCCAACTCTTGGATTTACCAAAATGTGCTTTTTCAACTCCGCCATGCACATATAGCACTGTCAGAATTGTACTACTTAGGTCTGCAAGTTTATCTCATCCTCTTCAGCAAACTCTTTTCATATTCATATGTGCGTGTTTTAATTTTTATTTAAAAGAATAAAAGCTGCACATATTTTGATATGGGATGTGTCTTGTATGTATCCTTTTAATTTCACCAAACCTTATAGCATCTCCTGTGTTTAACCTATTAAAACCTCCACCCTCTTCCCATGACAAAACTCTGAAAACCACTGATTATTTTACCACCACCTGAGTTTTGCTTTCTCTTTTCTATTTAGCCTTTACACATTGATTTCTTTTACTTTGAAATATTTATTTAAGATTCATTCATGTATTTTTATAACATGACATTTCATTTCATCTCTTCACTGAACCATATTCTGTTGTGCAGATGCACCAAGTGGTTTACCCATTTACCTACTGAAGATCATCTGAGTTACTGACTTTCTTGGTGATGATAAATAAAATTACTATAAATATTTGCTTGTAGTAGACATTGGTGGTGGTACAGCATTATAATACAAGGGAAGGCAGAAAGGAAAGCGACAAGTGACACACAAGAGAAACAGATGAAAGCCTCAGGAGCCTCTTGCATTATCCAGAAGCTTCCAGCACTGAGAACCAGGCATTAATGTTCAAGCTGAAGTTCTGTTATATTGGAGGGAATATTTTCATACCTCAGACTTCTGGTATAACCTTAGGAGAATTCCAATTTAGAAACACAGAGTACATCTCAAGGTGAATGAATTTGTTCGAGAACTAGATTCAAAGCCAAAGTAAATCTACCCAAGAAAAGTACATACAAATTTTTTCATTTGATCACAGTAATACAACAGGAATTTAACCCCTTATTAGAAAAAGACTCAATAATTTTTAGAGGAAAGTGAAAAAACAACAAAAGCAACAATCAAAACATCAGAATCTCTGACAGGTAACATTGCAGTGCCTCAGTCAAAAATTACTATTTATAAGCTGGAAAATAAACACAAGAGGAATTAAAACTAAGAAGAAAAGACAAATGACACAGATATAATTATTGGAGAACAACTGTATTATTTAAAATATATTAAAGTTTCTACAGTTAAAGATAATGAAAAAATACATGAAGTATATACGAAGAGGTATAAAACCTTTAACAGAATAAGCTACAAATTGATAAATAAAAAATGCTATACTTGAAATAAAAAGAAGATATTTAATGAGCTTGACAGAAGGTCAGAAACCATAGAAAAGACTATTGAAATTGTACAAACTGAAGCCACAAAAACTGAAATAAAATGTTCTTATCCTTTCTCTATTTTATAAACGACTTTGCCAAAATTATTTTGTCAGTTGTACTTAGAGAAGATTGAAGTTAGGTATAATTGAACTATATAAATTTAATATAGACTGAAAGCTAATATTACATTTTTTTCTTTCTATAAGTTGTAAATGTCAAATATAAAATATAGAATTACAAAAAAGTATCATAAAACCTCCTACAAGATGGTGGTGTTTTATTAAGTCAGTACTAAAATTCCCATTATTTTGAAAGCTACTTTTGTCTATATGGTTTAGGTTTATTGTCCAGCTTACTGGTCATTAAATTTCAGAACCATGGAAGGAAAACTTTAAAAATAAATTATAGAAAGTAGATTCTAACAACATGTTAGTCTAACAGCATGATTTGTACAACAAAAGTGTAGTGAGGAGAGTAGGAAAAATTTCTTCCAGCTGGGTATTGATTTGTCATGGAATTTTGTAGTAGATTTCTAGCCAGGCTTCTTCATAAGATGAACAAATCCAAGATTGGAAAAATACATACAAATCCAATATATGAAATAGTATATAATAACTACCCCGATCTTAAAATATACTAGAGAATTTTAACAAATTAGTGGGGCTATTCAAACACAAAATGTGTCCTATAGGCCTCTAAGTTATAGAAGATAATTGTGAAATATTAATCAAAAAATGAACTATGAAGGCTTAAAAATCAGATAATAAGACAGAGCAACTTCCATAGGCTTCACGGTTTGAAGATAGTCCTCCAAGTATGTCCATATTTTAATTCTTAAAATCTGTAAATATGTTAGGTTACAAGATAAAGGGAAATTAATATATCATGTAGAATTAAGGCTGCTAATCTGATTTTATCTTAGATTATTTTAGAGAACCCAATATAAATACCAAGTGTTCTTAAATGAGATAAGGAAAGATCAAAGAATCATAAAAAGATTTGAGGAGACAATGTTGCCAGGACAGAAGGGAAAAAAATATAGATAACCTCCAGAAACTAGACACGGAAAAGGACAGGATTCTCTTCAAAAATCTTCGAAATAATTCAGGCCTTCTGACACTTTGATTTGTGCCTAGCAAGACACATTTTGGACTTCTGACCTCCACAACTATTGGATAACACATCACCAAGAGGTTTCCATACCGTTAGAGTTTTCTATAAGCTGGATGAAATTATATAATCATTAGTCAAGCAAAAATTCTGAATCAATGAGTACTTTAATATGTGTGTTTTGTATGTATATGAGGAAGAATATATTATAGTTAACTGAGCTAGAGATTTCCTTTCACAATAATATTTTCAAATGTTGCTACTACCCTTAAATTGTGCTCATTAACTAACGTGCCAGCTAATGATTTGTCAAAATTCTGTGAAAACGCTACTAAAATTAAAGCTTTTACTTTAAAATTTTCCAACTACAGCTGTGTTCACAAACATCCTTTCCCCATATTTCTACAGCTCAATGAAATTTTTTCTTTAATCATGGAAACATATCATCGTTTGTGCATATTTAAGACATTCCATGAGATATTTAAAATATTTAATTTAAAAAATTACATTATTTTAATTGAACTAGGATTTTGTCATTACTAAAATAGAAGACAAGTACTTAAAAATTTAGAAGGTTGTTCATGATTACAAAGTAATACATATACATACGTGCCCTAAACCTGATGCTTACTCTCTTTGCCTTTTTACCCAGCTGGAACCAGTGCATTGGCACCGTGCTTGCATTTTCAAAATTAAATGAGTTGTTAAGATTAACTTATTAAAGGTTTTGTGAGCAATTAGGGGAAAAGAGGACATTAAAGCACAAAGTAATCAGTATTTTCTAGCAAAACACTGCATTTTAATTTCTCTCTGTGCTTCTAGCTGCCTCTTCTTTCCTTCTTTCTTTTATTCCACAGTTTTCTCTTCAATTTTCAAATTTTATTCTTTGTACACATCGTTATACCCAGTAAACAAAAGATACACAAGTTTCCATTCTGCTGAGAAATAATAGTAATTTGTAAATAAAACATATTTTCCCTCAGTAAATTTTTTTCCCTTTTTTTTTTTTTTTTTTTTTTGCTGCTGTTGCAGCAGGATGCTTTGAAATCAATTGGCTTTGAAAGTTATTTTACTGTGATAATAAATATCCTTTCCTATCTACAGAGAATTAGTTAATTGCAAATCTAGATGAGTGGAATTAACATATACTTCCTTCATATATATGAATGAATGCTATGCTATGCAATGCTATGCACTGAGGCTAAAAATAGATGTCATTCCTACCTTTGCTTAGGCCTCTACAGTCTTTTGAAAACCATTTGATTACTTAGGCCTCGGATTTATCAGTTTTAAAATGAAAAGGCTGACCTACTAGTTCTCGAGGGTAGTTTTTAGCCATGAAACTGTACCTGGTAACCTCCCCATTATCTAGCATCCATGGGGATTGGTAGATTCTGGTTAGATGTAGTTCCTGGTTGCTTAAGAGAAACTGTGAAAAATAGGCCTAACTAATTCTATATCCCACACTGTACACCCCACATCATACCCTAAATTCTGTATTAACTTGATATTAATATTGAAATACACTAACTGACATAAAGACAAAGACAAACTTAATTACTCTAGCACAGTTTTACTATATTTTAAAACAGCTTAGAAATGCAGTGTACAATTTTAGTTAAATGGCAGTCAATAGACTTTTCAACTTCACTACTGTATTTTTTAACTTCAAGTAACATTTTTTTTCCCTTTATATTAATTTATTATCTTCAGGAGGCAGAAAAATATTTCACCTATAGACGATGAATTTTTTTCTCAGAGACAGACAAAGAACTTGTAGCCCAAGTCCTACAGCATCAACTATGCAGTAGTTGCAAAATCTAACTCCTGCAGATCTCCAAAGACTGACTGCCTTTCCATTGGTCACAAAATATTTTCCTGATCTGACTGCATAAATAGAAAAACTAATTACAAACAGCAAACACAACAGTCACATTCTCTGTTGTCTCTCACCTGACCAAGGCTAGATTTCATTGCTGCGTGTGACAGAGCACCCAGTGATAAGACTGAAAACCAGATTCTAGTCCCTGCTGTCACCAATGGGGATAGCTGTCAGTTGTTTGTGCAGACTGATACCCCAATCCAATTTGGTCAGAGGTCAAAAACAAAACCAAAAGCATGGAGTCAGTAAAACGAACCCTGCAGAGAATGGTGAACCGCTGAAGGTAAAGCATTACTGCCACTTGGGCTTTACTCTAGGAGCGCAGATATGCCTGTGTCCCCAGGCCATCAGGCATACTTCAGGGGCAGTACAGTTTAATCAGCTCTACAGGGTGAGTCACTTGAACATTTCAGTGGGAACTCCAAACTGTCAACCCATAATTTTCTTTCTTTTTTTTTTTTTGCCTTAAAAAAATTAAAAGGCTAAAACCCAACTATACCACAACACTATGGGGAAAGGACCAAGGAAGGGTAAGGGAGGGGGGAGGTTTGGGTGGAGGGAGGGTAATGGGTCGGGCCACATCTATGGTGCATATTTTTATCTATAATAAAGAAAAAAAAAAAGAAAGAAAACACAGACATTAATGAGTCTGAGTTCAGAAAGTTGGTCTCTGAATATAAAGAAGGTTCAGGAATACTTCTGCCAATTTTAAGTTTATTTTCCCTTTTACATAGGCATGAGTTATCTATGATAGAAATCTATGTTTACATAGTACAAAAGAGCACTTCCGCTAAGTCTGAAATAAAAATTCTGAATGATTGAAGAAGCATCGTCCATATTTTACTTGGCAATGACTTTTTACTTTCTCAGTACATAAAATCATGATACATTTGACGGAGTCAATGAAATTCAATAAAATGCAGTGATAAACGTCAGCACTGTCACCTCCTCCTCCCTCCCTTTCCCCCTAACACATAGACGATAGCCTCTGTCTAGTCTTAAGCATCTTGCTAGAGCTTAATAAAAACTTCTAGAATTGACTTGGATGAACAGCCAAACCCCTCCAAGCGATAATCACACTGTCTGATATCGGAGAGAAAGAAGATATGTTTAGGCATTCAGAAAATAAATTATCCACTGAACACACAGGAGGAAGTCCGAGTCAATACCGGAGGATAATTTATTGAAATATTAATTAGAGTCGGTTCCCCTTCACCTTTCTAAGTAGGTGGGTGGGCTTTGTAATGCTTGACCTCAGGAATTTCAGCAGGGCTGCACACAGCAGTCACCTGAAGTTAAAGGCTTTTCTTTTTTATTCTTTTTAAATTTTATTGATAGATTTGTTTGTTTATGTTGTGCTTTTTAAAAAGGTAAAGTCATTGCAGAGATAAGATCAAGTTCACTGAGGCCAGCGGGGGGTGCCTCAGACAAGCCTTCACCTGGGAAGTAGTGAGCTGGCCAGAGAGGAAGGAAGGGGTTTGTAGAGACTGCTGTAAGGCAGCACCTTGTCCCTGTTCCCTGACACATGCAACACCTTTGCAGGGCCTGGATGCTGCAGCTGGCCCATCCCCAGAGACTGAGCCCCAGGTCAATAGCTCTTGGCCTTCCCAAAGGATCTTGTGTCTTATGCATGAAAAAGGGACATTATGGCCTTATAGCCTAAGGGACCATGTGGACTGGGGTAGGTGAGGCCTTTGACCTGTGCCAGGAACAAAATATCAGCCCTTCTGAGCAGGTGGAGTGGACAATTCCATTTACCTCCAAGTTTCCATTTCCTGAGGAAATAATATGAAAAATATGGTATTTCTTATACATTTGCACTTGTAAACTGAGATCTATACTGGAAGACATCAGCAAAACGATCCACATGGCTTGGGCAGCTAACATGCCATGTCATTCTCTGGAGCCAGAGTCCCTGGACGTCTCAGATACTATCACTATGTCCCCAGACCCGGGAGACACTGGGCTGGGAGCCTCTGTCACAGGCCAGAAGGCCGCTGCCCTCTACGTCATGATGAAGACAGCTTTAATGGGCTCAGAGTCACGTGTTCCTAAAAGGCCAGCCCCCCCCCCCCCCCCCGGCTGTTTGAAAACTCCTCTCCAAAGCAGCTTCCCTTCAAGAGAGTTGCTACACAATCATTACAAATTGATTGCAAAAGAGCTAACAATCATGATTAAATCATTAAATTCTTGTCTACGCTTCAGAGAGCGGTGAGAAAATTAACTTCCCACCAACCTAATTTTTTCCTGAACATGAAATAATGATTTTCTGCCCGTCTAATTACAAAGCCAACATCTGATCAAGCCGGCATCCAGAGGGGATTATCGCAGGCACGAGTATTAGACCTCATTACCAGCTTGAGTGCAAAATTATTACATCTTGTAATTGGATGGTGAGATTTATATACAGATCGGCCCGGTTTCTGTAAGATTGTAATTACAAGCTTCG
>CAUYPK010131387.1:0-40770 GCA_963574355.1 Loris lydekkerianus | reverse complement strand
TTACAATTGTCAAAATGTGGAAACAGCCTAAATGCCCACCAACTCAGGAATGGATTAACAAGCTGTGGTATATGTATACCATGGAATACTATTCAGCCATTAAAAAAAAATGGAGACTTTACATCCTTCATATTAACCTGGTTGGAAGTGGAAGACATTATTCTTAGTAAAGCATCACAAGAATGGAGAAGCATGATGTACTCAATTTTGATGTGAGGACAATTAATGACAATTAAGGTCACAATGGAGGTGGGTGAAGGGAAGAGCAGAGAGAGAAAGAAGGAGGGAGGGGTGGGGAAAGGAAGAGCAGAGAGAGGGAAGGAGGGAGGGGGGTGGGGCCTTGTTGTGTGCCACACCTTTTGGGGGCTAGACACGATTGCAAGAGGGACTTTACCTAACAAATGCAATCAGTGTAACCTGGCTTATTGTACCCTCAATGAATACCCAACAATTAAAATAAAAAAACAAAAAAACTAAGAAGCCTCCTGAGAAAGTTCTCATCCTAAAGAATTAACTGATGGGTCAAGTTTGGTTCCAGGATACAAGTTTTTGGAATGAAAATACAAATAAAAGTCAAGATCTTTATCTGCATTAAAGATTCTAAAAGAGCTATTTCACTAAAGTTTTTTAAAGTAGGTAATCCTTGGTAAGCCAGTTGGCAAAAAAGGTGACCATGAACTAAAATACACAGGGGGGTTTCATTTTGTTTCTGTAGTGTGTGTGTGAGAGAGAAAGAGAGATTTTAATAAAAGTTAAATAAAATTTAATAAAAATTTAGTGAGGTAGCAAGATTAAAATCCTTAAAGTCTTTTGTTCTAAAAAATATTGCAAAGTTTTTTTTTTTCTTTTTTTTTGTGTGTGTGTGTTTTGAATAGTTAAGAGTCATGGTTGACTGCAGAAACATGAAGCACGGCCAGCAGTGATCATGAAAATAAAAGAAAAAGTTTGTCAGCCTTTGAACTTCCACAAAGAATTTTGAAAAAGGGTCAAAGTGACCTTATCCGTAACTCCTACCCAGGGCCAGTCTACTCCAACTCTCGTCTGGAATTCATACATGCACAGCTTGCCTCTTCTTATCTCACTTCCTGTCTCCATGGCAGTGTTGTGAATGCTTCTGTTGCAGTTTTGGAGAGGGCTCACCAGTGTAAGACTTAAGGCACCTCCACAAGCATACAACCCTGGATTTTCTCGTCCATTTCCTACCCTCTTTGGGAGAAGCTGAGCTGACAGCATTGTTTAAGGAACCTATCTGTTCCCTCTGGTCACTTGAACTTCATGTTCAAGATTACACCAAGATTTCTTTTTCATTCATTCATTTATTCACTCATTAATTCAACAAATATTTATTAAGAGCCTACTATGTGCCAGGCATTATTTTAGATGCCGGGGATCAGTAGCAAATAAGACAGACAAAAATATCTATCTTCATAGAGTTTATATGAGGTCAGACAATTAAGTTGGTGAGCTCATCCTATAAAAACTACTACACACCTCATTGGTATGGTTGCCTTTGAAGTGCTGGGAAGCTATGTGCTGATGCCAGCACCTGGTCCACCCTTCAAAGTAACTTTGGAGCTCTTTTTCTGGAATGGTCATAAGAGCTGTTGTTGTACAAGGTCTGATAATTAAGTTCTACGACTCATCCTAGAAAAAGTGCAAGACAGAAAGCAAGACGGAGAAACCAAGGAAGCCAGACTGTTCTTAACAACCTGCTGTCTCACAGGAACTATTAATTCTTGCAAGAGAGAGAATTCACTCATCCCTGAGGGATTATGATGGATCTGCTCCTGTGACCCAAATGCCTTCTGCTAGGTCTCACCTCATACACTGCCACACTGGAGGTCAAACTTCTATGTAAGCTTTGGTGGGGACAAACCTATCCAAATCATGGTCCTGGGTAAGGAAATGGGGCAGTATCCCTGGCAGAGGGACAAAAGGATGTGAGGCATCATGGAGAGCCACCCAGCCTGGCTCTGGTGTGAGGTGGGAAGGGAGAAGTAGAGGCAGATCAGGCTGGAACTATAAAGTAAGCTTCATTATTGAAGGCCTTATATGTGATAGTATAAATTTTCCACTGCTGCTGCAATTACTTAGTTCAACACAAATTTATTTATTTATTTATTTTTATAGTTCTGGAGGTCAAAAGTCCAAGACAGGTCTTAGTAGGCTAAACTCATGGTGTCAACAGAGCTTCATTTCTTTCTGCAAGATGTTGCAGCAACTGTTTCCTTGCCTTTTCCAGTTTCTAGAGGCCACCTACATTCTTTGGCTTATGGCCCCTTCCTCCACCTTTCAAAGTCAGCAGCAAAACATCCTTAAATCTTCCTGACATCTGCTTCCCTCTTCTATTAGATTGATCTTGCCTGGATAATCCTGGCTCAAAGTCCCTTCTCTGTGTCAGCTCATTAGCAACTTTAATTTCATCTACAACCTTATTTCTCCCTGGATATGCAAGGTTATGTAGTAACAGGTTCTGGGGATTAGGACATGGGCATCTTCAGAGGCCAATATTCTGCCTATCACAGATGGAAGTTAATGAATGCAAATAAGGGAGAAATATACTGAGAACTGCATTTAGAGGAATTGCTGTTATGATTTTGTAGAGATTAGGCTGGGGGTGGGGTAGGGTAGAGTGGAGCAGGGAGTCCCTAACTGGAGTTGTAAGTAAAAGCCTGTTTAAGAGACCATTTTTGTAATTGAGTGAAAAATGCTGAGTGCCTGTATGCATGACTTTAGGTAACTTAACTCTAGGGTTTTTAAAGAAAAGCTTAATCTAATCAAGTTTGAGAGCACACCTCATCATGTAGAGGAAAGAAAATTGTTTTTAAATCCTTGTTTAAGGCATACTTAACTTTGAAACAAAGGCTAAGTCTTCCTTACTTTTCTCAAGAAGAAATATTTTTTTAGTTTGTAACTAAGGGTGTTGGACTAGATTGCCTCTAAAATTTTCTCCGTAGTGACTTCTCTGATTCTGTGAAAAGGAAATGAGAGTTGTTTCCCCCTTTCTTATATTGTGGCTTGGGGATACATGAACACATGACTAAAAAGAACTTTGCAAATATAAAAACACAGCTAAGGCTAAAGCTAAGTAGCATGTCATTTACTGAACAAAAGGCTAAAGGAAAATGTTTGTTTATGTGAAATATGAACAACTCCATGAATCTCAAGAGCTGGAGACTCTGACATTCTCAGGGTATGTTTTCAAAAGAAATATAGCTAGTTTTAGCGTCAATTCTTGGGAAGAATGGACTGAGGAGTGGCTTCTTACTGTATCTACCAGGACTCTTCGTGACAACCAACAGATGTTGACTCTGCCTTGGGAAGATCTTGAGTCTGCAGATGGGCTGGAAGGTTGAAGTCTGAACACAGCATCCTGCCAGGAAGCAAAGGAGCACAGAGCCTCAGAGCTAGGAGTGTGGATGAGGGGATGCTGAAGACGTGTCTGGGACACTGTGCAGCCCATGTCTGCAGGCAGTCAGAGCTCACGTTGTTCCCTCCCTCTGTGTTACTAGCTGGAGACCTGGGAGCAAACATCTGATTGGCTGTGAACCCGCTTCCTTAGCTAGCAAGGAAGAACCCAGCCCCCTCAGATTTGCCTCCTCTCTGGGTTCACTGTTCACAGCACAAACTCTCCTACAAGGGAAAATAGATAGAGTCAAATAAGTGTGTGGATGTGGTGGGAGTGAGGAGGGTGGAACAGGTGGAAAGTTTGCTTTCTAGATGGCCAAAGAATGATAGGTGTCTTCTTATCCAAACTATCTTAATTTCCTTTCTGGCCCCTTTGCCTCCTCATGGATACCTTTTATCAATAATTTTGTAACTTACCACAAGGGAAATATGTCACTTCAATCCTGACTGGTGACTAAAGTAGGGTCTGAATTGCCAGAGAGTCAGAAACTGAGATTTTAAGAGTTGCTGTGAATCTTTTGAGATTATCATCCTGATAGAGTATCCTGACACATAGCAAAGCTAAAGCCCAACCTCAAGGCAGCCAAGGTGGAATTTTTACAGTCAATTTCTAATTGGCTTTTGTGTTGCAGAGACAGCTTCTGATTGCTTTCCAGCCAAGGCTGTGTGGACAGAAAGACCGGGTGCATAAAAGCCTGTGGGGACTATCGCCTTGGGAGATGGATGCATCTGTAGCAGTGGTGTTTGACCACAAAGCTTGGGTGCTTATCTGCTTTGGTACGATCCTTGCTATGTAGTTCTAGCCAGAGCTCAGTAGCAGAGATTAGCTAAATTGACTGCTTTGTTCTCTGAAAGTGTCTGTTTACAGTTAATAGGACCAGAGATAGAAAGGGATCTTAATTAGTGCTAAATTTCACCACCACAGTGGTCTAGAGTGAGAAAATAGATGAAATCCAGCCACTTGGGAAGAAAAGATCTGGCTTTTAAGGGGTCACTCTGTGGGCCTCTGCTTGGCTGAGAGGCTGGAACAGTAGAGCTAGCCCACGGGAGAGGAGCCAGGGGTTCCGGCTGGGCAGCTCCAGTCTGGTGCTTGTCCCCCAGGATGCTGGTTGGAGAGGCAGAGAAAACAGCTACTTTTCCTTTTTCTGAATTACTGTAATGTTACAAAAATATGCAAAACTAAGGATTTTGGAGTAAAAAGCAGCAGCGGTGTTTAGTAGTGGAATTTATACAAATAACTTATTTATCATTGTCTTATGTTATATGAAGACTCCTTGAAGCCTAAAGTGGGGAGGCAGAATTTATGAAATAAAAGGCAACTCCTTCTGTTGCCCATTGAATGTCTTACTGTACCAAGAAAGGCAAAGGATGAGAAATCACAAAATGAAGTGTTGTCAGTACGCTAAATATGACACATTTCTATGCCTTTTTAGCTACTTAGGGATAATTTTTCGGGAGAGGGACATTACAGGGTGTGTCCATTCTCTTCAAGACTTCTCTTCAAGTCCATTCCTGGCACTTATCCTGCTCTGTTTTGGGTGGCAAGTTGGAGTGGGGAGGGAGGCTGCCTGTCCAACTTCTATTGTCTGCTGCCTTTGACCAGGGGAGACACTGGCAGCAGTCTGCAGCCCAGGAGGAAGGCAGCAGCTAGCATTTCTCCCTATCTTTCCCTGCTTTCGGCATCATATTAAGTTCAAGCATCCCCTGGGCTCTGGACTTGGGTTTCTTCCCTTTTACTCTTAACCCAGAGATGGTAGTGCCTTCTCCACTATTGATAATCTCTGGAGTACCTCTCCTGTCTGGCCTTTTAGAAAATTCCAAAGTCCCTATATTAAATTCCACCTTTTAAAAATACTTAGAGGGTTTTCCAGGTTAGATCATAACTAATACAGGCAGAAGGGTACTTTTCTAACAAAAAAATTTCCAGAAACTATGCTGGGTCCAACCTGCCAAGCCACAACCTTGGTTCAAAACAAAGAATGGCTTCCTCCTTTATTACTTCTGGGTTCTTCTGCTAAAGATGCCTGGTGTTTCTGTAGATTGACACATTTTCCATTTCAGATTTCCCTTTACATCTGACCGCTCACCATCTCTCTGCATTAGGCTGATTGGTTTCAAATCCCAGCTGACCTCCCTGAGCTCCAGGGCTGCTCTCCAGTAGAAGTATAATGTGAGCTTCACAGGTGATTTTACATTTTCTAGCACCATGTCATAAAACATAAAAAGAAACAGGTAAAATTAATTTTAAGAATATATTTTATTTAACACAGAATTTCAAAAGTCAACATATGATAATATATTTTGCGTTCTTTTTCTAGTACTTAATCTTAGAAATTTATAAGTATTTTTTATACTTATAGCACTTTTTAATTCAGACTTGCCACATTTTAAGTGTTCAACACTCATCTGTGGCTAGTGGCTATCTATTGAACAGTGTGGATCAATAAGAAGAGATAATATAATTATTTTTCAGCCATTTTTTTTCTTTTTTTTTTTTTAAGGTTAGAGGTAATTTGTACAACACTTGGCACACAGTGGGAGCTTAGTTCATATTAATTGCGATGATTATTACCTATGAGTATTACCTATGCCCTTCCTAGCCTTTTGACATTTTCACTGCTTTTCTCTCTTCATTGTCCTACCCCATTGTCTCCTCCCACTCTCAACAGAAGATCTTATTTCCTTCTTCAAGGAAAACAATGGTCAATTGAACATTTGACTTCATTGACTAATCATTCACCTGTAACAGAAGATTCATTGACTGATACAATGGAACTGGTAGTTTTTCACTGATTGAGATGTAACATTCCACCAACAACCATCCCTTGAGCTTGCTCTTCTTCTCTTGCCATATTTCCCCCCTTTGCCAAAAGGCCACATCTCTTAATATTGCTGTGTGGGGGATTATGTTTCAACATGAGTTTTGAAGGGGACACCAACATTCAAACCACATCAGGCACCGATGTTGAAAATAAGAGGAGATAGAAACACACACAGAACTTACTTAAGGATGACAAAACCATCCTGTCACCCTCAGCAAGCTTAGAAGAGGCCGGGAGTCAGAAAAAAAATTTACTAAAGTACTTCATAAGGAACCCTTAGGAGTGCAAAGTGCTTTGGCTCACTCTTGCCTTCTGGCTGCTTGAAGTGTTCACCCCCTGCCCAAGCTTGATGAGGGAGTGAGTGGAGGTTGGCAGGGCCTGTGGCCTTTGGCCCTATGGCTGGAGGCTGGCCCCATTGCAGATTCTCAGGCAATCTTGGCATGGCCCAGGAGGTGTGGGTCAGGGCAGTGGGAATTATTAGGAGGAATTGACTTTATTCCCAGAGACCAATACCTGATTCTGGCCTTGAGAATTAAAATCTTGGAGGCTAGGGGGAGATATTTGAGATAACAGGTGAGGGGAGAGGCAGTGGCTACATCTCCACTATGTGGGGGACAGGGACACGGAAGTGCCCATATGCATCCAAAAGTGTGGTCTTGATAGGGCACCTGGGCCTCCTCATCAGGCAGAGTGGATGGGCCTGTGTGTGGGCAGCCAGGATGGTGACTCCAGGGAAGGAGCTGAGCCTGAACAGAGTGAGGTCAGGGCTGGTGCAGCACACAGCCAGCTCTGTAGGACCCACTTTGGTCATCTCTGTAGACTCCTGCATCTCCCATCTAAGAGCCATGTGGATGCCTTCTGTGACAAGGGACCAGGCAGCTGGGTTGAAGGTGTTTTACTTCTTTTCTCTTCACTCTACCTAAGGAGGGGCTTGAGAGAGCCAGAGAAGCAGACTGGGATTAGCAAGTGGAGAGAGTGGATGCTTCATCTCCTCCTTCTGGACCTTGCAGGAGCTACTGCCAAGGGAGAGGGCTGGCATGACTGGCTGGAGAAATAGTCTGGGTATGGGTTAGGAAACAGTGGTCTAAGTTATACAGACTAGGAGCAATTAGCCTATATAGCCTCAGGTTTTGGAACTATTTCACACTACAAGATCATGAGCATACGTATATGTCACTGAAATGGAAATTGTGAAACACAGACATTTCCATTCATTCAACAAATATTTATCAAACTCCTACCAGGTGACTGCTATAGGTAGAGCGGGTCTTTGTGCACTTAGCATTGAGAAAGGGTTGTGCCCTGTCTCAGCTTTCTACCATGTGGGTATGAGTCCCCTAGTGCCTGTCAGAGACAACCGGCTTACTGAAGACACTAATGTGTCCTTCCTCATCATTACCAGCATTATGTAATCTAAAATGTACACACCATAAATCAGATGAGTGGGTCCATATTGAAGAAGGAGTATTTTATTATTGTGCTCAGGCAAATTTATTTTTCAAATATTTCTAAATGAGTCAAGCGCCCAGAAATGGCAAAGCTTTAGTCCCTCAAACTCATGGCTGATAGGTGCAAAAGCATGAACACCAACTCACCACTATGTTACTGCTCACGTTACTGGTAGAAGAGGGTTCTTTTTTTTACCTCTCTGTTGCTAAAGTGGAATTTAGTCACTTTCTACAGCTGAATTAGAGCCTGTACTTCATCTGAAAGCCAGTGTGGATTACACAATTAAAGATGCCTTTCCAAGTGAAATAAAGAAATTTAATTAAAACTAGGCAGGAAGTATGGCCAGTATGGCATCTGGCTTTGTACCCTCTCTTGGGCCCTGTAGGCACCAACAAGGAGAGCGTGATGTGTCAGGTGGTTGTTGGAAACCTGAGCCAAACATAGAAGCTAATAGAGAACCCCTCATGGGACCTGTGGCTGCCAGTACTGTAAGGGAAGGAATCAATGTCACGTGCATATGTGTGTGTGTGCTTGTGTGTTCAGGTATAAATACTTGTGTAGGCCCTGGACAAGGGGAGAAGGGAGGGAGGAGGACATTAAAAGAATCCTGATGATTATAAATGGCCATCTTTTCTTTTTTCCAGAATAAAGGGATAGGGTCTCTTAAGGAAAAGATAAAGAAAACTAAATATGTTGGCAAGGACATGGGGCTTTCAAAAATGTAATCCTTTTGACGAGTATTGTCCCATTTTCACAGATGAGGTGACTGAGGCAGGTATACTGGCTAGTTAACCTGATGTGGGTTGAGTGGTGAGTGAGAGGTGTTGTTGGGATCTGAATTCTGGTCTTTGACACCAAAGGCTGTAGACATCTTGTCTCTCACTTGGCTTCTCTGATGGCTCCTTCTTGGAGTCCCCTCCCAGGGAATATGTACCCTGCTGGCTTAGTAACTGCAGCTCTGGACATAATTCACTTTGCCTTCCTAGGCCTCCATGTCCTCATCTGTAAAAGGAGGCAAATTAAACGAGCTCAAAGAGTCCTTTTAGATCAGACATTCTGTTTGTGAAGCCTGAAGGATTTCCAGGATGGGAATAACTAGATTCTAGAATAAGCTAGATGTGAGGGAGATCTTTCCTCTTCATCAGATCCAGACCCATATAAGAGCATTTAGTTGAACAGGCCTATATCAAGTTCTGAAAAAGCATCAACTATACAAAATCTCCCTAAAAAGAAAAGCCCTATGGCCATGTTGAAAAGAAAGTAGGAGGCAAAGAATGGTTTGGTGGAAGAATATTTAAAGAGAATGATGTTCTTAATTAATAACAAAAGCAAAAGCACACTCATAAATAATGAGCTTAAACCTAATTGATTAAAATGCCCCAGTACCAAATTAACAGGACTTCAAAAACAATGAAATCCGGTCCAGGCCATAATAAAAGCATTTTCCTCCTTTTTAATTATCTTTGTTCTTTTCAAATTTGCCTGAAACTCTCCTCTCTATCTGGGCAGGTCATACCTGACCATTTAGACATGCGTGGGAAAGCACCGTGGGGCAGGGAAAGGCTGGAGGCTCTGGAGTTTACTCCGTCTCTTAACAGCTCTGTGACCTCCAGCAAATCACTCAGCAACTCTGGGCCTCAACTCCCTAACTTTAAAAACGTGGAGAGCAATACCTGTCTCACAAGAGTAAATGCTTTGCATGTAGATAAATCAGCGGGCAGGGTGTCTGGCACATTATAGATGGTCAATAATATTTGGTTGATAAATGACTTTTGCTTCCTCTTTCTGCATAAGATCCTTTAAGAGCCTTAGAGATGGTTTAAATGCAGGAATGAGAGTTCTTACTACCCAGAGAGGGCAGCCTCATGGCCAGATTCCTATGGCCCAAGTTATCTGTCTCGTTCAGGACTTTTGGAATCAGTGTTCTGCGTTTGGTGTGACATTAGGGATGTCATGCAGCCTATCTGAGCCTCAAGGTTTTTCATCTGCGAAATGGACCTCACTACACCAATGTGTGTGACTCATTAGGACAGAACAAGATCACATATAAAGCCCTGGACTCAGTGCACAGTGGCTAGTACTACTTCATGGGCTGAGAGGAAGAGAGCTTGGAAGAAAGTGTCCAGAGATGCAGTTTCAAGCCTCAGCTCTGCCACCCACAAGCCTGCTGAGCTGCTCCTCCAACCTTGTTTTTCTCATCTCTAGAATGGGAGAATGGTTCCTTGCCCGCCTACCTGCAGTGCTGCTTGAGGGCTCCCTGGGATAATTGAGGGTCTTCACCTTGACTACACATTACAGTTACTCATGGAGCTTTAAACCTGATGCCAGGGAATAGTCTCCCATCAACTTAATCTGGATTTGGCAGGCTGGATCTCAGGCGTGGGCGTTTTGAGATCTCCCAGGTGAGTCTAAGATGCTGCCAGTTTTCAAATCACTGAGTTAAAGATGAGGCTTATTTTCTAAACCACAGAGCCCCATGTGTGCAATGGGTCCACAGACAGGATGGAGACTTCTAAGGGTCACCGTTCAGGAGAGGCATCAGCTTCTTTGATTCCCTTTCAACACTTCCCAGGATTTTTGGCCCATCTGAAGAGGGAAACGGGGTGCGGGCAGCAACCAAGTGCACGCTGATTTTCACCTTTAAAATAACAAGCTTTATTGTGAAGACCAAAAGGTCTTATAAACCTTAATGAGTGGCATATGTGAAACACATACGTGATTTGCTTGTTTGAAAAATATTTCCCAGCTAGCCTTCAATAGCACAGCCTTATTATTCTAAACGGGGAGCTTGTCTTACCAAAGGACTGAACAAAAGCCCAGTGGGAGATAATTATCTTAGCAGAATTCCCTGTGGGTCCCTGGGGCAGGGATGGAGGGTAGAAGCTGCTAGAACACATGTGCTAACTTAGGCTGCTTTTGTGTACACAACAAACACCAAAGCTGGGCTTTGGGCGAGGAGAATTCAGGCTCCTGAAACGGTGACCTCGACATTCGTTCCAGGGACGGCAAATAGGTTTGTGTCCATGGGAGGGGGCAGGAGGTAGCAAGGCTGGCCATGGAAGAACACGTGTCCAAACTTCTGTTGCAGGCAAGAGCGAGGCACGGGGGAAAGCTTAGGGACAGCGTAGGGCAGGGGAAGAGAAAACGGGGCCAGAAAATCAACAAAGCCAGGCTATTCGAGTCGCGGCAGGGGTGGATGTGTGGCTTTGAGCAAATCTCTCCTCCTGTCCAGGGCTCAGCTTCTGTATGTGTGAAACTGTGATAATTCAGTGAAATGACAGAAGTGATGAGGAATTACTGAGTCCACTGTCCTAGGAAAGAAAGTTTCTCTACCTCATTAAATGAGAACTATAGCCAATCCTGTGGTTGGCAATGTCACCCATTGTCCGCCTTCACCTCAGAAATAAGGAGACTGCAGACACACCCTGAAGCAAGAATGTCAGGTTCCCAGAGTCCCCACTTTAGGGCACTGTTCAGCCACCATTACCTGGATGGTTTGGGCTGTCAATGCTCTGGACCTGTCACCCAGATGTTTAGAGAAAGTGAGCCACTGGGCTTCAATTAGCTGCGTAATTGTTTCAATTCCCTACCCCTTAATTATCTCCCTGCTGCCTTCCATTCCTGAGCTCAGCAGTGCCACAGCCCTCCCCTTGTGTCACAGTGGCAGACAGCAGTGGGCAGGCTTCTTCAGGCCCACAACACCTTTGATAGCTATCTTCCACTCTGGACTTCCTCTGGAAAGGTTAGGCTGAGCTTGGTCCCAGGCATCAAGGGAGAAGGGGTTGTGTTAGAAGACCCTGGAGGCCTTGAGGGGGGAATGGATTTGGAATAGGCTGTGTTACCCTGTGCAAATAATTTTACTTCTCCCAGCCTCAATATTCTCATCTGTAAAATGGGGCTAATAAGGCCTCTCCAGGAAAGCTGTGGTTGTTAGGATTAAGTGAGCTGATTCTGTAATGTGCACACATACTAACCAACTCCATGGTGGCACCTAGGTGTGCTTTATAAATGGCCCTCTCTCCCTCCTGCTTCCCCCAGTTTTTCCTTCATGGTACCTCTATATGCCTGGGAGGCAGCTCATTGGAGTGGGCAGTCTCTGAGCTGGGTTACCTGCTTGCTTTGAGGTTGTGGGCAGGTAAACTCTGTCCGTGATTTGAGCCTCAGTTTCCACATCTGGAAAATGTTGCTCCCTAAGAACTCTTACCTTTCAACATTCTAAGAGGGGAGAAAGGAATGTCCTCCACGCCCTGGGCATTTTCTGTCCCAGGCAAAGCCCTGTGTCTGCTCCAGTCTGCCTCCAGTCCATGCACCCTGCGTGTTTTCCCACCAAGGTAAACAGAGTCATTAACACTTTATCTTAATAGCCACTAATGATGGTAAATTTGCTCATTACGTAAAACGAGGCTTTCTGGTCTAATTTGTTTCCTAAGCTGAGCTGCAACACTTAAAATTTCAACTGAGTAATTCCAGCTTTGCAGCTGAACCTAATTGGTCAATTGTGGGTTATTAATGGTGGATTTGACTCCTCCTAGGATAGCCTGCTAGGGACAAATATGGGGCAGGAGCAAAAAAGAGAGAATCACCACCCAGATCAGGCCAAATTTAGAAAGGAAGACTGAAAAAGCTCCCGCCACCCCCCACCCCGGGTTATTCCATTTAATGTTTGCATCACCATTATTATAGATTTTCCTAAGTATTCGTCTTTTTAAAAAATTTCATAAAGTGTTTTAAATTTAGGCTCCATCACTTGGCACTTTTATGAAATGTATTAAAAGATTCAAAGTTGAGTTTACCTGTTTGTCATCTCACCATGCTTCGAGTCTTTAGGGATTTTGTATTGAAGTATTTCCATTTGGGGTTTCTTGACAATATTGTCTGATCATAATGCTTGACTTTTCTTTTTAAAATGTCTTCTTTTTTAAAAAATTTAATAAATTGCTTTTAGGCCTGTGGTAGTGTCTAAATAACAAATGCATAGTGTGTGTATTTTCTTCAACAACCTAAAAAAGGTAATTTATTAGCCTCTAGGGCTGGAGAATTTTAACTGAAAATCCCAGTGCCAACAAGGAGCGCGTGGACACACTAGCAAGACTGAGCTGGCTTCTCTTCCTGCTCACTGGACCCAACCAAGCAGGACTCCTGAAACATACCAAGTCAGCGCAGAAGGAAGTTTTTATGTATACTCTTGATCAGATAAATTTGCTCCTGGGTGGGTAAATTTGCAACCTGTATTTGCCTTTCCATTCTTGGCTTTTAGAATTTCACAGTTCACACAACACCTCCCCATGTCAATTTTTTCCATTTGTTCATCACAATAATTTTGTGAGGTTGAAGGAGGGCAATGGGTCCGATCCCACTTTACAGATGAGTAAACTGAGGCTCATATCGACTTCCTCCAGGTTTCTCATAGACTCCAACCCAGCTCTTCTGAGTCCCAGATTCTAGTGAGCACCCACTGCTCTGCCAGCCTCCTTAGATGGGTGTCAGGTGGTCAGGGGAGAAAAGCCCTGAGAAGGCACAGCAACATCAGAGAGTGGGTGTCAGGTCAGCCCCGCTCCCTCGGACACTTGCGTCCCCCCTCACCCTCTCTGGCAACTGTGTTAGTCAAGGTTCTCCAGAGAAACAGAACCAATGGGATGTACATAGATATGTAAGAGAGGATTTGTTACGAGAATTGGCTCACGTGGTGATGGAGGCTGAGAAGTCCTATGATCTGCCATTTGTAAGCTGAAGGACCAAGAAAGCTGGTGGGGTGATTCAGTCTGATTCCAAAGGCCTGAGACCCAGGGCAGGGACAGGAGGCACACTGGTGTAAGTCACAAAGTCAGAAGACCCAAGGACAAGGAGTACCGCGCCAGCGTCTAAGGGGCAGGAGGAGATGGGTGTCCCAGCTCAGGCAGAGAGAGAGAATTTGCTCTTCCTTCACCTTTCTGCTTGTCTGAGCCCTCGATGGTTTAGATGGTGCTCACTGCCCATGTTGGTTGGTGGATCTTCTTTACTCACTTTGCTGATTCAGATGCTCATCTCTTCCAGATGCAGTCAGCTATCTGGGCATCCCTTAACTCAGGCAAGTTGATACCTAAAGTTAACCATCATGGTCATTCTCTAAAAGATGAATGACTAGACAGTGAGTTCTTCCAAACTGGTCTGTTATGGACTGAATTCTGTCCCCCCCTCCCCCCAATTCGTGTGTAGAAGCCCCGTGATGATTAGTTTTCCATGTCCACTTGACCAGATTAAGGAATACCCAGGGGACTAGGAAAGCATTTCCCAGTGTGGGAGGATGTTTGCCGAGGAGATTGTATGTCAGTAGACTGAGAGGGGAAGACCCATCCTCAATGTGGGCTGGCACCAGCCAGTTAGCTGAGGCCTGAATAGAGCACTAAAGGGAAAAAGTGGATTTCCTTTCTGTCTCTCTCTTGTTTTCTCTCTCTCATTCTCTCTCTCACTCTCTGTCCCCTAAAGCTGGAATATTCTTCTCCCCCTGCCCTTGGACATCAGAACTCCATGCTTTCTGGCCTTGGGACTCCAGGGCTTACACCAGCAGCCTCCTGGGTTCTCAGACCTTTGACTTTAGACTAAGAATTACACAGTTGGCTTTTCTAGTTCTGAGGCTTCTGAACTTGGATGAGCCATGCTGCTGGCATCTCAAGGTCTCCAGCTTACAGACAGCCTCTTAGGAAATTTCTCAGCCTCCATCATTTCATGAGCCAAGTCTCCTTATAAATTCCTTCTCATTCATTTCTCTCTCTCTCTCTTTCCCCTTCCTTCCCTCCCTCCTCTTACTTCCATCTTTCTGGAGAATCCTGGCTAATACAATATAAGTTTTTTTGGAGATAGGGCCTTCAAAGAGGTAATTAAGATTAGATAGCATTACAGGGATAGAGCTTTAATCTAAAATGACAGGTATCCTTATAAAAAGAGGAAGAGACACCTGGGATGTGAGGGACAGAGAAAAAGCCACAAGAGAACACAGTGGGAAGGTGGCCACCTGCAAGCCAAACAGGGAGGCCTCAGGCAGAGCCATCCCTACTGGAACCTTCACCTTGGACTCTGAACCTCCAGAACTGTGAGCAACAGACTTCTGTTGTTTAATCCACTGTTTACTATTTTGTTAAGGCAGCTCTAGCACACTAACATGGGGGGCCCTGCCATGGGCTCCTTTGTGTCCTTCTTCCCCTGGCAGCTGGGTGACAGTAGTAGGAGCAGGCTTTGGGTGGCTTTAAATACCGAAGGCTCATCCCCTTCACAGCACATTATTAACTACATGAGAGCAACCACAGAGGGACAGGACTGTCCCTAGGATATACAGAGCCCTGAGCAAAAGCTTTTTCTAAGGCCCTGTCTTATGTAAACAATTTGAATGAAAAATGATTCATAAAATTCCTGGGCCCATTTGAACTCCAGATGATTCTCATTATTTGCAGAAGTTATGTTCTATCAAGTCACCATAGGCATTGAATTGGGCAAATACTAAAACCACTGCTCCTAGGAGTGGTTTTAGTACCACTCCTAGGTTCCTGTGAGCCCCAGGTCACATTTAATCAACAGATCAGCACGTAACTTTGTTTTATGTGTATTTCTGTTTGAAGTCACCTTATTGAATATATATTGCTGATTCCTTAACACTGAACTCTTAACCAACATCACTGTAACTCCTGCCTGAACAAAGTTTATCTAACACACGTTTTCTCCATAAGGCATGTCAGGTCTCCTTGCATTTAAGAACACTAGACAGAACTTTGACCCTAGGCTCAGGGGCCATTTCAAACAGCCAAATGACCAAAAAAAGTACAAAACCACAAAAAATTGCCAATACAGAGACCACAGAGGATACTTGTGGTGAGCTAAACAGGTCAGAGCAAGGCTTTGCCTTGTTTGACCTCAGCGAGGAATTTGCATGTTGGGTGACTCAAATTTTTTTAACACTCTGTTCATGTTGGCAAATGATGGCAGAGCACCGTGTGAGTATTGATTTGGGGGTTACGCATAAACTTTAGCGAGTGTGTGAGTTTGCAAATATAGAATCTGCAAATAATAAGGATCAACTTTACAGTGAACAGTTTTGAGAAGGTCCTCCAAGTGCAAAAAGAGGCATCAAGGTGTTGCAGTGATCCCGGCAAGAGACTATGGAGGTCACATGTTTTGGTAGGAGAGTAAATCAGTAGATCCCCTGAGGAAAAATGCTAAACATATGTATCCCCAATGCCCAGCAACTCCTCCTCTGGTTATGTATCTATTTAGTAAAAATGTGTGCTATGTTCACCAAAGGAGTGCAGAAGTGTTCATAGAAGTGTTACATGTATTCATAATACGTGGGTCATTATGAAAGTTTTGAGAAACACAAAAGTCAAGAAATGTAAAATACGTGCAGAGGGAAACAAACGAAGCCTTCCCAGCAACACTGAGAAGCCGAGCAAGTTGAACCTTACACAGGTGAATCAGAAAGGACACTGTCGACTCTGTTTCTAGGAAGTCAATGATGCACTGCAACACCGTCTTAAAACTTTTGTTGAAACAACTCAATGTCTATCAATAGTAAATTGGGTAAATAAATTATGGAATAGGCATGCAATTGTATATAATAGAGAAAAAAAAATTCTACCTGCAACAACCTGGATTAGTTTCTCATATTTTTTGTTGAGCAAGGAAGCCAGCACAAAAAAATCCGTACTGTACTGTTTTATTCGTATGAAGTTCAGAAACAGGTAAAACTAACATATTATGGTAGGAGTGAGATATGGGTTACCTTTGGTGGGGTATTGACTGAGCAAAAGCACAAGACAGCCTTCTAGGAACCCTGGACCTGTCCCAAATCTTGGGGGTTGGTCACACATGGTTATACATATGTAGAAACTTATGGAGCTACACATTTAAGATTTGTACACGTTCTGTATGTGAGGTACATATCAACTAAAAAACCCAGAGGAAGCTGGCACAGTGGCACACACCTGCAATTCCAGCACCTTGAGAAGCTGAAGCAGGAGGATAGCTTGAGGCCAGGAGTTTAAGACCAGCCCTGGAAACATAGCCAAATACTATCTCTACAAAAAAATAGAAAAAAAATTTAGTCAGGTCTGGTAGTGTATGCTTGTAGTCTCAGCTACTCAGGAGTCTGAGATGGGAGGATCACTTGAGCCCAGGAGTCTGAGACTGCTGTGAGCAATGACTGTGCCATTGTACTTCAGCCTGGGTGACAAGGCGAGACCCTGTCTCAAAAAACAAAAACAAAAACCCAGAAAACTACAAGATGTGTGTGTGTGTGTGTGTGTGTGTGTGTGTGTGTGTGTGTGTGTGTAGAGAGAGAGAGAGAGAGAGAGAATGCTGGTGGGTCAAATTGCTGGTGATGGGATGGTGAGCCATAGGCTACCCCAGCCTAACTTTAACCATCTGAGTTGGTCTCACTACCCTAAGTTTATAAAGGAGGAAACAGAGCCTCAAGCAAAGTAAGTGGCAGAGTAGGGACTAGAATTCCCTCTGCTTGGTTCCAAGGTGGAAGCATCCACTCCTTCCCAAGGCCCCACATTCATGGAATGTGATCCTCCCAACTGCATTTGGGACCCATCTAGGAGGGTCATGGTAAGAGAGTGGTTGGGAGGCTGATGGGGACCCAGATCTTCTCAATGGGCTGTGAAGAGAGGTCTTCTGGGGGCTTCTGAGAAAGCTGCTCCTGAGAGCAGACCACCAAAGCAAGCCCACAGAGAGGTGGGGAGACAGGCAGGGGAGGCGGGTTGCAGGAGAGAGGAGCAGAGGGAAGGCCAGGAGGAGAAGGATGCTGCAGTGTCACACAGACTGTTAGTTCTGTAGGTGACCTGGGCTACCTCCCTTTGGCCCACTGCCGATTCTGCCCGGCCGAGATGGAAGGCCCTGTGCAGCAGATGACTTCCTACCTCAAGCGTTCACCATGACTCAGCTCCCTGCCACTGTGGACTCATTGGTCCCAAAAGTGCATGCATGTACTGGGGGGACAAGTACTGCCAGGTCAACCTTGGTGGAAGCCAGGACCCCAGCATGGTTCCCAGGAGGTGTCCGCACTGCAGCAGGGGATCTTTGTGGCCAGTGGCACATGGCTCTGGGATGTAAAGCACAGCTTCTGGCCCAGCTGCTCATTGTCTTTGCCCCACAGTATCAGTCTGGGTGAAGCCATGCTGTGAACTGTCCTGTGGTGAAACCCAAGAAGCGGGGAGGCAAGGCCTTTGCCGACAGCCATGTGAGTGAGACACTTGGATGGAGATTATTCAGGCCCACTAAGCCTCCAGAGACTGTAACCCAGGATGACAGTGCCCCATGAGAGGCTGAGCCAGAACCACCTGGAGAAGCCACTCCAGAGTCCTGACCCAGAGCAATGGTGAGGCAATAAGTGTTTGTGCGTAAGCAGTAGACAGCTCATACAAGTCCTGACCAGTAGGGCTTGGGAACAAAAGCTTCAGCCTTCTGTCCTTTGGAAGGACAGACCTGCACAGCTACACAGTTATACCTAGTGGGATGGGGCCCTGGTTGCCATGGTGAAACCAGCTCAGAGACATACTCCCTTTTAATTCTTTCTCTGATTCTTTTTCTTCATTACTCCAGGTTCCCAAGAGCATTTCCCAAATAACCAACTTGTACCCAAATACTTGCCTCAGGCTCTGCTTGGAGGGAGAACCCAGACTAAGTGAGGGCACTGCATGTTCATAGCTAAGACAAGAGCGTGAGAACTGTATGAGAGAACGGGCAGCAGAACTGGCTGGCACAAAAGCTTTGAAGATACAAGATGGCCCACAACCCCCCAATTCATGCTCTCCCCTAAGATTTGTTTCTCAGGGTTGCCCCCCAAAGTACGCCAAATTGAGTCATCCTCTCACAGTTCTGGAGGCTCGAAGTCTGAGATCAAGGTGTCAGCCAAGGCCATGTTTCCTTTAACTCTCTGGACAGAATCCTTGCTCTTTCTTTTTAGCTCCTGGTGGGGACTGGCCAGCCTTGATGTCCCTTGGCTTACAGCTGCTTCACACCAATCTTTGCTTCTGTCCTCAAATGGTATTCTGGTTCTGCATGTCATCTGCATCTGTTGTCCCTTCTTACAAGGACACCATGAGTCACCATACGTGATTAGGGCCCACCGTAGTCAAGTATGGTCTCATTTTAACTTGATTATATTTATAAAACATCATTCCAAATAAGGTCACATCTTGAGGTTCTAGGTGGACAGAAATTTGGGGAAGACACATTTCAACCTGATTCACCCCTGTTTAAGGCTAAACAAATCCATTTAGCCTACTTGAAGGGGTCAGATGTTGTGTTGCCCACATTTTTGGCATCCAGTAGGGATGAGATAGGGAGGTGTGTCTTCCTCTCCTACCAACTTGCTCTGTCCAGAAGCTCCCTCTGCCCCTCCTCCCCCAGGCTCCATTCTCCCGTCTGGATGGGATGAGTTTGACTCCCTGCCCTGCACACTGGTGCAGACTCAATGAAAGACAGACTGTAGGTGGTGGAGGCGATCTCTAGGTCCCCCTAGGGTTCAGCATTTTATCCCACTCCTCAGTTACCTCCTAGACCTGGTTTATGAACTGCATCAAAATCCGGGTCGCACGTGCTCTGGAGGCCTGGGGGTGGGGCTGCCTGCGAGCTTGAGGATCTGCTCATCCTTCTGCTGTGTGGCTCGAGATGGGATGGGAGGGGCAAGTTTCTCACTTGTGAAAGTGACAGCATCATTTCCTAATTATCACATTTGGGGGAACAGATGGGGAAGCATGTGGAGGAATTATGGGCTTCTTTAAAAGGGGGGGGCATGTTTTCTAAAGAAAGTTGCCACAGAACATTTCCACCCAGTTGTCCTGAAAGCATTTGGGATTTACAAGGCATTCAGTAAATAGGATGGTTTTTTACAGATGAGGAAACAGAAGTGATGGAGGGGAGACAGGATGAATATTTATTAAATACCTGCAGTGTGCCAGCCTTCTACTTTATTAGTGCCTTGGGTATTTATAGCAATCCTGTGAGATAGGTGTTATTTCAAAAACAAGAAAATGGAGGCTGGGCTACTGAGAAGAGCTGGTATTTGAAGCTAACATTGTGTGGCCCCAAAGACCCCTTCCGGGTTGGTCACATGGAGGTAGGTGAATGCAGCCTGGGCTTCCCTCCTCAAGCCTTGGGTTAGTGCTAACATGGCATAGAAAGCCCCAGCATAATTCCTCAAAAAGTCAGACATAGAATTTCCATATGACCCAGCAAGTTCATTCCTAGGTGTATACCTAGAGAACTGAAAGCAGGCACTGAACATTTCTACTGGCATCGTTCACAAAAGCCCAAAGTAGAGACAACCCAAGTGTCCATTGGCAGATGAGTGGATAAACCAAATGTGGTCTATACACGCAACGGAATATTATTTATAACAATGATGTGCTGACATATACATGCCTGGAGGATGCCATTCTAGGGAAGGAAACCAGACGTAAAAAGACAATACTGCATGATTCTGCTTATATAGGGAATTTGGCACCAAGGGAAGCCAAATGCATAGAGACAGAAAGTAGAATGTTGGGTGCCAGGGGTAGGGCAAGGGAGGGAACAGGGAGTTAGTGTCTAATGGGGACAGAGTTTCACTTTGAGATCAGAAACTTCCAGAAATAAATAGTGAAGATGATTGCTCACATTGTAAATGTTCTTAATGCCACTGAATCATTCACTTAAAAATAGCTAAAATGGTTACGTTTTATGATGTGCATATTTTTCTTAAAAAAACAAACAAAAAAAAAAACACCTGGGTAGGTAGGCCAGATTTTTAAGAACCCTGTGGGAGCCTAGGCTGGGCAGAGACACTTCTCATGGGCAGAGACACTTCTCATGGCCAGAGGGGGGCCTGCACTTCCTGGGAGGAGAGGAGGGTAGCTGGTTTTGAAGGTATGTGACTTGGCTTACAGTTTTGGAGGAAGGAGGGCAGCCCAGGGCTGCACAGAAGTTGTGGCATGAACCAGTCTCAGAGCCAGCAAGGTGCAGGCCTGAAGAGGGGCCTGAAAGACTTGTGGGGGTGGGTGGCATTTAGGGACAGGGCTGGGAATGAGGCTGGGGGACTTTGAGCACCAGAAAGTGTCCATCTCCACCCACAGTTGAACTTGGGGGCACCGGCAACCTTGTGGTACCCAGAGATTCTCTCCGTATCAATGGCATTGAGAATAGAGTTCCCGAGGAGTTGCAGGTGTAGAACTGGTGGCCCTCCCTCACCTTGTCAGCACAACCTGGGCTCACTGATCTGGGACAGACTTTAAAGGCTGCCCGGGCTCCTCCCCTTACTCCCAGAGGCCTCTGCTGCTGAGACCAGATCAAGGTCCTGCCTCAAAGATACAGTGGCTTTTGGCTGACAAGAACTGTTGCCTATGTGGATTTTAGAAGCATTTTGACTGGCCGACTCCCAAACAAGTATTAACAAGTCCATGGATCCTACAAGGATTTGTTCCTAACCGTCTAGGAGCAGACAAGGATTCTTTCATTTGGCCAATCACGAATGCTTCTGACACACAGGCACCGTGCCCACAGCTGATCTTCATGAATGCGCGGCACATCACAGACTTCAAGTGTCCACACCTGTGTCCTTTGGGTCACCCAACAGGGCGAGGAACTATTTTTACCTCTGCTGTACAGATGAGGAGAGTGAAGTTCTGAGTTTGTGTCCAGACCAGGGATCTGGACATCACATTGCTTGCTCTTCCCACCATAGGCTCCTCCTGGGTTGGTGTCCCTCTGGGCCTTGCTGGACAACACACATCCCCAAGCACAGATTCTACGCTTTCTCCTGCACCCTCTGCTCCAGCCTTTCCCTCCACCTGACGTGCTTTCCCCTCTTGGTCTTTCAGTACTCTAGCTGCACACCTGCTTCAGTGGGTACTTTCCTGGAGTAGTTGCCTCTGATCACCTCCACTCTCCTCCATCTCTCCCAGGCCCATCACCATTGCCAGGAAGAACTTTCCCACTCAACACACAGACAGCACCCTGGTTCCAGGCAAAAGATCTGGTAGTTGTCTTGATTCTGAGTCACTAAATGTGATCATGGTAGAGTCTATCTCTGCCTTTGTAAAATGCAAGTAAAGATAATGCCTGGCCTTCAAATCAGAACCAGATGGTGTGCTGTACACCTAGTAGAATGGCTAGAAAGTGAAAAAACAAGGCAGAATCTCTGTCAATGCTGGGTGCTGGCAAGGATATGGAACTACCACTATTCTCAAGATTCACTGGTGGGTGAGTGTGAAATTCATTGCTGGGCGCGTGCTGGGTGTAGCCACTTTGGAAAACACTTGCCATAAGATCCAATAACCTCGCTTTTAGGTTTTACCCAAGAGAACTGAATATTTATGTTGCCATAAAACCTAGTAGTGGGCGGTGTCTGTGGCTCAAAGGAGTAGGGCACCGGCCCCATATGCCGGAGGTGGTAGGTTCAAACCCAGCCCTGGCCAAAAACTGCAAAAAAACAAAACAAACAAACAAACAAACAAAATCTTAGTAGTATGTGGCTGCATATATGTGACTTTATACCTAATCTCCAAATACTAGAAGGAACCTAAATGCCCTTCAACTGGGGGAGGATAAACAAATTGGTACACCCATGCTATGGAATAGGTGACATTCTGGAAGAAGTATAACTACAAGAAAGTGGTTGCCAGGGGCTGGGAGTGGGGATAGAAGTTCACTGCAAAAGGGAATGATGGAACTTGGGGTCAAGGGGACTGTTTTGTGTCTTGATTGCCAGAGTGGTTTTGTGACTACATGCACTTGTCAAAACTCATAGATGTGCATATCAAGAACAATGAATTTTGATGCATTTAAATTATACCCCAATTTTTAAAATGAAAAGGAAAATAATTGGAGGGTAGATGTGACTACACTCTGGGGCCCTGGGCAGATGGGAGAGGTGGGCATCTGCCATCACCCAGCCTCGTGCTGGCTGTTGTTGTCAGGGATCATGGGACCAGATCTTCTGGCTCCCCCCACCCCCATCATGCCCACAACAGGCTGGAGACTGACCAGGACAGGGTCCTGCTCAGTCCCCTCCCTTGGCCTAGTACCCTGCAGGTACCTGGTACTCAGGGGTCTCATGCTGACCACTGCCTGGGCAGACTCCCTCTCAGTGGGCTGCCCATCTAAACCCTCAGCTGTGAGCACTGTCAGGGAAACACTCTTTGACCCCACACAGAACTACCATCAATGCAGAGGTGGGGGGAAGTGGGGAGGAAGGGGCAGGAAATATGGAAGAGAATATGGGTCAGAGCTGAGAGCTGAGCCGGGCCTGAGGCTCCTGTGCACTGCCCACGTTCATCCACCGAGGTGAGTCCAGTAGGTCAGAAGCAGCAGCTGCACAAACAGGGGGTGAATGTGTTGGCTGGCTTCCTGAACTGTGCTTGGAGACAGATGCCTCCAACTCCCTTCCTGAGCCTGGGAAAGAGCCTTTGTCTCCCGGGCCTCAGTTTCCCTGGGTGGAGGTGATGGAAAGGGTGGTGTCCAAACTCCTGGGATTCTCTGGTACCCCTAGAATGCCACATGTAGAGTTCACATTTGGCATGGACTTGATCAATCTTAGGTGTGTAGCTGAGGTTTGAGGACCAACGTAAGTTAGTGGTGACACATTTCCGGCCCAGCAAACATGGAGAGGAGTGGGCTGTGAGTTGAGTCTGGTGCTAGAGAGGCAGACATTCTTCTCCTGAGAGAGTACCATGGACTGTGGACCATCAAAGATTACACTCAGGCCTTTGTTAGACAAGTAACAAAGGAACATACCCTGCTGTCCCCGAGGAAGACTAGGGGTGAGGATGAGAATCGCCATGGACCCAGCGCAGGTGCTGTGCCGGGAACCTTCTCATGAGTTGTTTAAATTCTCCTGTCCAGGTGAGAGAAGCCTCCCTGGGGCTGGTGAGACTTCCTCCAAGCTCCATCACAAACCCACAAGCTTGGAGGCTCCACCCTCTGTTTATCTTTCTCCAAATTAAATGCTCTCTCCTTTACGGAGTGCCTCCACTCTAGAGGCCATCTCTCTGGATCTCTGTCTGCCTATGATACCACCCACTCTCTGTGCAGCCTTTGTCTCTATAATTGCACTTGTCACCTGCCCACAGCTCATGTCTCACCATCACCAGGTGTTCCCTCCCTGGGCTCTGTAGATCCAGCATTTGGCTCACACATCTCCTCCTGCCCTCCCCAGCTGCACAAGCCAGAAAACTGGGCTCTACTCTTGCCACCTCCTGCTGATCACAAAATCTATTCAAGTACCCTGCATCCCTTCCCTGGGTTTCTGGAATAACCACTTCTCTCCAGCCCAGCTGGGTCCTTCTGGGTCCATCCCCCTGGGTCCATCTACTGATGCTCCTCTATAGGGCTAGAACTCAGCCATCCCTGCCTGGTCTGAAGACAGGCCAGACCATCTCTCTACAAGGCTAATCTCCATCAATCTCCAGCTGAAAATTCATCAAGGGCTGTCCTGGGAGGGCTTTTGGATTTGTTCTATCACTCTCAGAGATTCTGGTCCCAGAGGTGTGGGTGGAGCTCAGGGAGCTCTTTGAGTGTCCCAGAGCATTTCCAGGTTTAGAGTTGTTGGCCGATGTGGCCCGTGCAGGCTGCCAGCCTCCTGCCTGGAGTTCCCAGAGCAGACCGTCTATTCCACACACATAGCTTGTGGGAGTGACCGTGCACGCACACCCTGCTCCCCGTGGACCCTTGTTCCCCCTTTTTCTACAGGAACTTGCCCAGGTGCAGGTACAGGCATGCTCCATGCCCTGCACTCACCTGGCACACACCTCCTGTCAGAGTGCTCACCCCAGCTGCTGGACACCACGCAAGCCCCATCCAATTCAGGACTGTACCTTTCTTCACTGGGCACCTGGCAAAGGGTCAAAACAGCTCAGATACTCTGTAAATATTCCTAAACCAGACTCTCCCAGCTTTCAGATTTAAAAAACCTTTTTATCAAAGTCTAACATTCCACTAACTCCACAGGTATGGCTGGGTCCATCTCAGGGAGGAACACGCTTGGTAACCAGCCTACAAACTGACCAGCACCCTGCAAGCTCCATCTGCCCCTCAGTCTCCACCCCCTGCAGGGGCAACCGCCTTGTCCTTCCAGAACTCAGTTCTCACTTGGGAGCCACAGAGATGAGCTCGGGAGCGTGTGCTCGCTTGTGTCTATTTTCTTCTCGTTGTCACGTTTGTGACATTCATCCGTGTTGTGGGCAGCAGTAATCTGCTCATTCTCATTTCAACCTCCAGATTTTTTAAAATAACAGAATAGGAGGAACAGAGAGTTCCTTTCCTATGTGGTCCTGGGTCCTGGTCCCCACTTTGCAGGGACCCAGGCCCCTCCCTGGTCTCAACCCTGCCTCTGTGGAGAGTGGGTCACAAGCGATTCTTTGGAGCCCTTCCGGCTCCGGCCATCCTCTGCCTCATCTCCACATGGAGATGACTTCAGGCAGGGGGAATGCCAGGCTGGAGGCCTGATTCAATTAAGAGGTAAGAGGAGCCTTGTGCAGCCTTGGGCAGGCGTGCCACCGCACTGACCCTGCAGAGGCTGGGGAGGATGCCGTGCGGGGCAGTGCTGGGGCGGACGCTGGCCCCAGCAAACCTGATTACTGGGTCTCTGCAAATAAAGAGAGCAGTCTTCATCCCTCCAGGCAGCCCTTGGACAGGCAGGTCCAAATTGAATCAGGCCCTGATCCCTGGCACTGAGTGGGCCATTCACTGGCCCAGCCGTCCTCTAACAAAACAGACCCTTGGCCATATGGCCATGTGAGTAAATTGGGCAGACATGTGGCCAGTGGCCAGGCCTTGCAGCAGCATGCACAGGCCAGCTTGGAGGGGGCCCATGCCCAGGTTGAGGGATGGAGGTTGAACTCAACTGCCACTGTGGGTTGGGTGAGTGGTGAGGACTCAAGTGCAGGACAGGGGCCCTGGTTCTTGTCCTGGCCACATCATGTAACCTTAGAAATCACTCAGCCTCCCTATGTGCAGCCTCACATGTGATGGGAGAGTCATGATCCTCTCATCCCGAGTGTCTCTCAGGGATGCTGTGAGGATGGGGTGGCATGACAAATGTGGCCCAATAAGGGCTGGGCCTATGGAGAGGTCAGTGTCAGTCTGAGGCTGCTGTGAAGGGACACAGGGCCCATGGACAGCAGTGGGGACATGAGGCCTCAGACAGAGGCACTGGCCACATGGTCTCCCTCTCTTTGCCAGACCAGGTGGGAGTCACGCTGACCTCCAGGCTGCCCAAGCCTGTTAGACGCCTGCTCCTGTGACATTATCCCCGATGCACAAGGCAGGGTTGGAGGGGCCTGAGAAGCCACCCCTGATTTATGGATGGAGAAACTACCCTCCCGGAGCCTAGGTCACCAGCCCACATCAGAGGCAGAGAGGCGCTCAGGATAGCAGCCCTACGCTAACCTGTAATGTAGAAACAAGGAGCCCGGGGCCAGAGAGGGGGCTTGATTCTCCCAGATACGCTCTGAGGCAGCGTCCCACATGCCTGAACCCAACCCTCACGCCTTTGCCCCACCAGCCTGAGCAGGGGCTAGGAAAGGCCACAGAGACAGGACCAGGGCGTGGTGAGCAGTTGGCTTGAGGGAGGCCCCTGAGCTAAGCCATTGAAGACGACACAAAAATACGGAAATAAATACATACAGGTTAGCTGCTGCCACAAGCATGCTAAACTCAGATCTCAAGGCTCAAACTCAGGCAGGCTGAGGTGCCTCTGGGTTCTCCCTCCCCATCTGCCTCACACCAAGTCTGTGCTCAACTTGCTTCCTGGCCTCTGCCCCTGTGGGAAGTGATGCAGGGGGCACACCAGTGTGGGGGGCACACCAGTGCACACTGGAGCATCACCTTGGTTGGCTGCCTCCTGCGCCTGTTTCTATGGAAACACCCGGGAACCCATTGATCCATGCTCATTTGAGGCTTCCATTAGCCTAAATGTTGGAATAAGTTTTGATTCGAACATGACACTTTTTAACGCAGTGAAAAACTCGTTTTGTGCAAAACCCCATTATGTGGAACAGACACACGGGTTGATGGCCAATTTAGTTAATAGAGCTTTGCAGCTGACATAGAATTAAATTTGCAGGAAGCAGCCTCCGTTTTCCTGAGGAGTGTCACGTGCAGACTGGTGGTGGGCTGGGGGCCATAGAGAGAGGCTGCCCAGCTGCCCCATCCTGTCCAGAGCCTGCCCTTCCTGCTCCCTCAGAAGGGGCAGCTTCCACACCTCTTAGGGCTTCGGCGCTTACAGATGAAGTGCAAGTGCATATGCATGAGGGGACACATGTCTTCCCCTGCATTTGACCATCTCCGTGTACCTTGCTCTGAGCTGCCTGCTGTTCTTTGGAGACACCATGCTCCTTCCAACCACCTGTATGTGCAGGTACCCTGCTGTTCTCACCTCACCTCTGCAGCAAAATACTCCAGTCCTGAAGGTTCCCCCCAGGTCACCTCTACCTAGTCCAGCCCCCCATACCGGCCGTTCCCTTGCTCTCCTGAAGTAATTTTCAACTGGTGTGTTTTGGCACACTGGTGTACTGTGAAAGTATATTAGGTGTGCTGCAAAAATTTTGAAAAATCATTAATTAAATTATTTTCAAAAAAGTTCAAAAGTTCACAAGTATATTTGTATACTTATTCTTTTTTTTTTTTTTTTAATCAATTTAAGTGGGGGGTGGAAGTTTAACTATAGGTTCAAGTGTGCCATGAGTTGAAAAAAGTATTTGCTCTTCTGAAATGCATTTCCTGTTACACTAACTCTGGCCATACATGGATCTCTGTGCTCACTCTAGTTGTTCCAAGTCACTGCTAATTCTTCACAGCCTCGGGCCTCTCCTCTGTAAGGTGGGCATGACAACGCCCGTGGAAACAGTGAGGAAATGATGTAAGATGGCAGAATTCAGGGCCGCCACGTGCCCGCTGGGTTGTATCATTTCTTAGCCTCCCTCTGCCTGTGTTTTCCCCTCTGTCCAGTACCGGTGACCAGAGTGCTGACCTCACCAGACTTCTGGCGGGATTAAATGAGTTCAAATGCATAAGTTGTGAGCACTTGATAGATGTTAATGATTTGCTGCTTGGAATGAGGCCCCCATACATCCCCCTCATTCTTGATAATGAGAAGACCCTCCAAACTGGTGGAGACAGGGGTGCCAGGGGCACACAGACCCTAGGGGGGGTCTCATGCACTCCTCACCCTGGGGAGAGGAAGGACGCCACTTCTCTTGAGTGCCATTGCACAGGGCCACAACCTGGGAGCAGGCTCTTCAGGGTATGCTGCTGCCTGCCCGGGGTGACGCTGGTGCTCGGCTGGCAGAGACCCCCAGCTCTCCTCTCCCATTCGTGCCCTTGGGTGACTCCTCCTGCATTATGGTACATAGTAGGCCTTGTTCTAGTTCCTCCACCAATCTGCTGTGCAACTACAGAAGCCACTTCTTCACCCCTTTCAGCTTCAGTTTCTCCTCCTATAAACTTTTAGCTGGGAGAGAGGTGGGGGTAGATCCAGAAGAGTTTCTTTAAACGTTAGAGTACAATAAATTCATGCCCCTCCTCCCCATCCCAGTCACTGGTAAAGATTCCCAGGCGCCAGCTCAGGGGAGTACATGTAGGAGTCTGCAGTCCACACTGGGGGAAGCCCAGCCTTCATGGTGTTGGGTACCCCAAAGTGGGTGCTATGAGCCCATGCAGCCCCCAGATGCCCTCTGGCCTGCAGCACCTAGACCCTGGCTCTGGGAGTATGGCTCAGGGCTTACAGTCCACTGTGGACACCTGACCATGGTGACTGGCAGGCTCCCAACCCCTTCTAGAGCAGCCCTCATACAAGCTTGGTCAAGGCAGTGCCTGGGGGCAGGCTGAGGCCCTTGAGGTGACGCTATCACAGCTCAATGTCTCCCTGTGCCTGTCTCGCACCCTACTCCCCAAGAGCCTCCTGCACGACAGTCTCTGGCTCCAAGTCCACTCCCCAGAACCTGCCCCACACCCGGGCCCCTCAAGCCCCATAGTAGTTAAAGGCACTCAGCTGTGGGCTCTCACATGGGGGCAAATGCCCAGTGCTGGGGGCACAGACAGGCATGGAAGACACCCCCGGTCCACTCAGAGGTGGACAGGTCACCAATGACTGCAGGCCAGTGAGGGCTCCAGAAAGGTCTGCGCAAACCATGGGAGCACACGAGACAGAGGCCCTAATTTGTCTGGGGTGGGCGACCAGCTGAGTTTCCAGAAGAACGAGCAGCAGCGCAGAGTCTGCTTTGAGGGATAATGAGGATGTTGCGGGCATGTTGGGGCATGGATGCAGGGAGCAGCTAGAGCTGGCCTGCACTGCACCTGGGGAAGTTCATCCCTCTCCCGGGAAACCAGAGGCTCAGGGAGGATGCAAGGAGAGACGGAGGGCTGGGACAAGCATTGGCAGCAAGAAAACATTGTTGTTTTTCACCCAAGCTAAGCAAGTGGGAGAGAAAATGGTGCTGTGGCAGCCAGCCAGCCCAACAGGAGACACATGCCAGATCTGCCACACGGCGTGCTACCCAGCACAGCCTGGACAGCAATTATCCAACGATTGTCCTCCTAGAAAACACTCTGGAGCCTGAGGCGGGTGCAGAAAAATAGTGCGTCTGGGAGCCCAGCGCCATCTCACAGAGGTGCTATGCCAGAGGCAGGGCATCCCTAGCCAAGCCACTGCCTCAGGTAGCATGGTGTCCTCTGCAACATGCTGCTCCCACTCCAGGGTGAGGACAGTGTTCAGTGCAGTCACCTCTGACTGGTCTGTTATAAAGGTGAGCATAGATGAAACCCGTGTCTGCCATGCCAGGCCCTGAGGATGGACCAGTCTGGTGGGAGAGCGGAATGAGACCCATGTTAGAGGCAACCCAGGGACCCCCGCTCATTTGGAGAGCACTGCAGGGGGCCATGGAGGTAAAATAGGAGTTAGCAGGTAAACAGGAAGGGGCACTATAGGGAGAGGGACCATGCGAAGCCCTGTAGGGAAGAGAAGGCCCCTGAGCTGGGACAGCTGGCAGAGTCCAGGCAGCAGGAGCCCTGAGGGAACTTTGGGAGCCTGCGGAGGGTTTCAAGCCATCCACAAAGTGCCTTTTGTGAAGATCACTTGGGTTTTTATAGTGAAGATGCTTTCATAGCTTAAAGTCCACACTGAAGAGCCTCAGTTTCACCTAAAGAGAGTAAGAAACAATCCCTGAATCACCTGACACTCAGTTCATGCTAAGGCCTCAGCCCTCAACCCACTTCTGTGGTTCTTACACACACAACCCCATCCCCACACCCCCCACACCCCCCACCCCCCACCCCCCGCTACCTGGCCAGGGAGGGGCGGAGACTCTACCGGGGGTGTGGTCCAGTATTCTGAGGCAGAAATAATGTCTCTACTTCATCTTCATGATTTTCTGTCGAAGCAGAAAGATCCTAGGGTGGCGTTCTTTATGGCATGAAAGTCACCAGGCTTTTAAGAAGCGTCTTATCCTTCCTCTGGCTGGATGAGTAGAACAGGAATTGGGGGGGGGGGGGGAAGAGAAGGTGGAAAGATGGCGGAATGGAGGAAGGGGAGCAAGAAAGAGGTTTGGGTGTGAGAAGAGGAGGGTACTCATTTCTCCTAAGAGAAAATCAAGTTTACTTCCAAATTCCTGAAGCTATGGAAGGGGGATTGGGCACAGCCTTTGAGAAGTCCTTCCAGAAAAATTGCTTGCTGGTGGCTGGGGGCATTTCTGGCAGAGCTGGGACAGGCTGCATCAGTCAGGGTCCAGTCAAGGGACAGAAGCCACACCAATTATTTGAATTCAGAGATTTTTATATTACATAAAGAATTGCCAAGTAAGAAGTTGTTAATAAGGTGACAGGATAGATTTAAAGATCTCTGACTATCACAAAGTCGTGAGCGGGAAGCAATCTCCCACCCCGCAGGCTATCAGGACAGAGGGAAGAGCCAGGAGGGTCCTACAGAGCTGAACCACAGGCCTCTGAGGTGTGCCACTGTTTGGGCGGTTCTGGAATCTTTGAGCTAGAGGAGGAATCCGGTGGGACAGGGACCCAGAGCTTTGAGGAGGGAACTCTGCTTGGGTGGCCCCAGCATCTCCAAAAAGGAGGGCAAATTGAGGCTGGTTCTGCAAGAGGCAGAAAATTAAAAACTGGATTGAGCTGCTGCTATCAAAGGACCCTGAACTACCAGGGTGAAGAACAGCTGCAGTGACACAGGAAGAGCAAGTCCCTTTGGCCCCCATACCCCCTGCTGGCAGAGCCTCACAATGAGCCTGTTGGTGGTGCAGACATGCCCCAGCCCCAGACTAGGGAGCCGAGTCTAGCAGTTAGGAGGAAGAGAAGATACGATTGTTGTGATTATAGCTCAGCACACGAGCCCCAGCCTCCTGGGGAGGGGGGGTAGGAGAGGTGTGTGCTGAGAGGAGGACTACTTACAGGGCTCAGTGTAGAAAATATGGGGAAGAGGGGGAAAATAATGAGTGAAAAGCACTCATTAAGTATATTTCCTCCAAATGATTTTTTTGTTTTTTGCACTTTTTGGCTGGAGCTGGGTTTGAACCTACCACCTCTGGTATCTGGAGCTAGTGCCCTACTTTTTTGAGCCACAGGTGCCACCCCCCAAATGATTTTTTTAAACATCATTTCGCTATCCATCATTTAAAAACATGGCCTTGATCTTCCATATATAGTTTTATGTCTTAATTTTATATACAGGTGGCCATAAGTTTCCTGTGAAATTTAACATAGTGTGCAAAAATTGCACACAAACTTTCTGACCTGTATATGTGTGTATGTGTGTGTGTGTGTATGTATACATATAAAACATCACTGTATGTTTTGTGGATTGAATTGTGTACTCCTGGAAGATGTTGCAGTCCTGACCCCGAGTACCTGTGAATGTGACCTTATTTAGAAATAGACTTTTTGCAGATGACTAAGTCAGGATGACGTCCTTAGGGTGGGTCCAATTCCAATATGATTGATGTCCTTATAAAAAGGGCAGACACAAACACAGGGAGAATGCCATATGGAGATTGAAATTGCACTGCTAAAAACTGAACAACACCAAGAATTGCAAGTTGCCACCTGTCCCTCAGAGGCCTCAAAAGGAAGCAACCCTGCTGCCGCCCTGATTTTGGACTTCCAGCCTGAGAACTGGGAGGCAGTGAATTTGAATTTGTTTAAGCTGCTTGGTTTGTGAGACTTCGTTATGACAGTCCTGGCAAAGTGATAGCAAACTGGTAACCTACAGGAGCAGTGTAAGTACGTCCCTAAGTTATTGTAAACTCTTCCAAATATAATTTTAATCACATATAATTCTCCACTACGTGAATATAGCCAAATCTACCCTATTTAGATGTGAATGTGCACATTCACATCTTTCGTTTCTTGTACATAACATTATGTGGGTTGTACTTGTTCACCATCATCTTGTTTTCTCATTTTGGATTATTTTCTTGATAAATTTCTTAAAGTGAAACGCTTGGGTCAAAAATATTATAATTTTAAGGTTTTGAACAAAATAAAACTTTTTGCTAATTACAAAGTTGACAGATGTTTATTGTTGACAATTTGCAAAATAAAAAAAAAAAAGATTATAAAAAGCTAAGTCCCACCAACATCAAATCATGCCAGTCAAAGATGTTCCATGTAAGTTGAACTGATTTTTCTTTGCATTTATTTTTAAGGCTTTTCATACTTAGTAATAAATTGCTTTCCGTACAGTTACATTTCCACCAATAAGCAAAAATTGTATATGAGAAAATCTACCTCTCTAATCATCCTCACCAGTCATGAAAATTATCACCTTTTAAAATCTTTGAAAATATGAGTGGTAAAAATTATATCACGGTTTTACTTGGCATTTGATTTCTGAAGACTGAATACTGTAAAGTACCATCAGCTACTTGTTTGTTTTCAGGTATGTTGTCCAGTGAAGTTAGTATTCCAAGTTGTTTGTTTAAATCAGGGTCTGAGTGTTTGTACATCTTTGTACATTAGATATTAACATTTTTTTACACTGATTACAGGTTTTATCTTTCTTTTTAGCCTTTTGATAAAGGTCTTTTTTTTTCTGAGATGGAGTCTCACCCTGTTTCCCTTGGTAGAGTGCTGTGGCATCACAGCTCACAGCAACCCCCAACTCTTGGGCTTAAGAGATCCTTTTGCCTCAGCCTCCCAAGTAGCTAGGACTACAGGCATCCACCACAACCCCGGGATATTTTTTGTTGCAGTTGCCACTGCTGTTTTAGCTGGCTGGGGCCAGGTCGAACCCGCCACCCTCGGTATATGGGGCCAGTGCCCTACCCACTGAGCCACAGGTGCTGCCCTAATAGAGGTCATTTTTAGTACACATTTTATGTGTTCAAGACTACAGGATTTTTCTCTTTGTAATTTCTTTCCCTGTATTCAACTTTAGGTGGTTCTCTCCACTCTGAACATAATGTTATTTGTATGTCCCTCTAGTTTCCTTATGTTTTTATACTTTTAGTTCTTTAAAATCTATTTTGATGTGTGATATGAAACAAGGATCTAAGATTTGGTTGTTTTCTAATAGCTTTCAAATTGTCTTGCATAAACTATTGAATGACTGTTCCCCCCATGTGATGTCCACTTGAGCCCACGTTAGGTTTTTATGTCTTCCAGGGCGAGTGTTGGTTTAACCCTTCTGTTTCATTTACCGTATGTTCATATTTAGGCTACCATTATATTTCATAGTTTTTTCATTTCTCTCTCTCTATACACACACACACACACTCACATACACACTTTGGAGATACTGTGGTCTTGCTTCCAGACCACTGCAATAAAGAGAATATAATAATAAAATGTCACACAAATTTTTTGGTTTCTCAGGGCACATAGAAGTTATATTTATACTATAGTGTGGCTTATTAAGTGCACTGTTATACAGTTGGATATTACAGTATATCCAAAAATAATGTATATACTTTAATTAAAAATAGTTTATTGCTATAAAATGCTAACAAAGTGAGAACATGCTATTGGTAAATGGCACCAACAGAGTGTCTTGACACAGGGTTACCATAGAGCTTCAATTTGTTAAAAACAACAACAACAACAACAACAACAAAATATCTGCAAAGCGCAGTAAGGCCAGGCACAAAAAGCCGAGGCACTCCTTTTTATTTTGTCTGCTTGTTTTTTTCTTTCTTAATGACACACCCCTGATTATCTTCCAGGTGGCATTTGAGACGAGAGGGGCTTCTCTCTCACCATCGTCTCCCCAGCTGGAGGCAATTCCTCCTCCTGCCGTGTTACTGACATCCTGGAGCCAGCCAGGTAGAGAAGCACCAAGCTGTGAGCACTGACCCCTTGCTTGGTTTAGAAACAGAAATTTGGTCACTTGACACTTCAAAACAGCAAAGGCAAGTCCTAAAGGAAGAGAATAAAAAATAAAATGCATACATCCTGCTCCCATTAGGGGTCGATTGGTGTAAATGCCCAACGGATCTGTGGCACTTCCCAGCCCTGACTGATGACGAGAACCACCTAGGTACTTGCCTCTATTTCCGAGTTCAACCCAGACCTGGAGAACGTGAATTTGGTAACAAGTGCCCCTGGGTGATTGTTAACACAGATGAGGTTGAAAAACAATTTTAAGAGAAAAAGGCAGAGCAAAGAATAGAGCCAGGGAGGGTGGCACCTGTGGCTCAGTGAGTAGGGCGCTGGCCCCATATACCAAGGGTGGCAGGTTCAAACCCAGCCCCAGCCAAACTGCAAAAAAAAAATAGCTGGGTGTTGTGGCGGGTGCCAGTAGTCTCAGCTACTTGGGAGGCTGAAGCAAGAGAATTGCGTAAACACAGGAGTTGGAGGTTGTTGTGAGGTGTGACACCACGGCACTCTACTGAGGGTGATAAAGTGAGACTCTATCAAGAAAGAGAGAGAGAGAGAGAGAGAGAGAGAGAGAGAGAGAGAGAGCAAGTGAGCCAGGGAGCTACCTGGACTCCCAGACAACAAAGTTGGCTTCTGTGAGCCCAGTTGAGAGAAAACCCTGGGAAGAGTTCCTGAAAGGGGCCAGAGTCCAGCCAGAGATCGTGGGGATGGGATGAAATGGAAAGGAATGGTGACCATCCTGGCAGAAGGGAGCGTTTGTCAGACGTGGGAGGGGCCAATAGAGCATGTCAGGAAACAGAGACAATTCTAAACAGCTTCAGCAAAAGTTTATAAAGCCTTCTGTTGGCTGGAGAAGACATAGACAAAAATAGTATATGGACCTTCCCTCAAGGAACTCAAAGGCAGGTAAATAGATTGCAGTAGGGTGGATAGATGCCTGATGGAGGGATACATGATGTCTTTGGAAACAGGCAGGGCATAGAAATTAATTCTGCCCAGAGTAGTTCAGAGAGACTTCAGAAAGAAGATGAACTTGAGTTGGGCTGGAAGTAGTTGCACAGTAGATTGGTGGGTGAGCAATCATTTGATGAGTTGGCAGGTGTGAAGAGTAAAATTGAAGGAATTCTGGGAAGCAAGAACAGCCTGCGGAAAAGCTGGGAAGCAAGAAAATGCTTGGTGATTTGGGAGAAGTCCAAGCAGTCCAGCCCAAGAAGCGCCTGGTATGTTTGTGCAGAAGCCAGGCTGAGATGCACACTGACCTCGGAGCACAGGGGGGAGCCGTGAGAAGGTCTAAAGGCGATCAGATTGTGTTCTAAAGAGATCTCTCTAGTAGAATTACTATGTATCTAATTAAAACTTAAACTTTTAAAATTAAAAATTAATATAATGAAGAGAGATCCCTCTCACAGCTGCAGATAAATGGATTTAAAAGGGGCAAGATCATTAGTAGGAAGACTGTTTAGGGGACTGTTATAAAAGCCCAGGTATGAACCAACATGAATGGTGGAGGTGGGAGTAATAGATGAGAGAAAGATCAGACGGGGCAGCCAGCGCTGCGGGCTTGGAACTCCTCTTAACAATTGCTCCACCTGCAGAACTTTCAACTTTAGGTTTCCTCCGGATGGTGCTCCTGGCTGGTGTGACTTTGCTGAACCATTTTATTCTTGTCCATGATGTAAAAGCACGTCAGGCTCACTGGAGGCTCCATCTAGCATGTTCTAAAAATAGGAATAAACCAACATTTATTTAACCTTGTCCTAGGAACTAACATTTTTTTAATCCTTGAAATAACTCCATAAAGTATATAAATGTGTTCTCCATTTTACAAATAAGAAAACTGACCCAGAGAGACTGAGAAGTTGCCCAAGGTGTGTGGAAATGCAACTGATTTCTGTATATTGATCGTGTAGCCTACAATTTTGCAAAAGTCATTTAGTAATTCGAGTGCCTTTTTTTTTTTTTTTTTTTGTAGATTTCATTGGCTTTTCTGCTTCAGGATCACTGTCATCTGCCAGTGCAGAAAGTTTTTGCTTTTTCTTTTCCATTTGGATGCCTTTTTCTTTTCCTGTTTCTTCAATTAGGCTACAAACTCATGGTGAGGAGAGATGATAGCAGTGCACGTTCTTGCCTTATTTCTGGTTTCGGGGGGGAAGCGTCTAGTCTCTCAGCCTGGAGCATGACATTTGGTGTTGGCGTTGCCTGGGTGCCCTTTGTCATCATTTCTCTCGTGTTCCTAGTTCACTGAGAGCTCAGGGAGGACACAGGTAGGATTTGAACTCAGTCTCTCAGCCTTTCTTTCAGCAAGACTGAGAGACTGAGTTCATTCCTCATTTGTTGATGGCTTATTTTACAAAAGCCACTTCCTCATCCCCTGAAAAAATACATATATATTTTTTAACTAGGCAACGGGGAGGAACAGATTTCTCAAAGGCTGTTTCGTCAGAAACTTGATGAATGTTCTGTGTTGCTCTAATGCACAGGTCCTTATTCTCATCAGCCAGACTCTTCATTAATTCCATGTAAGTGGTGTAATTAAAGTAACTGTTAATTGGAGTATTACTAAGGTGCCATTATGGTATGTGACAAGCCTTAATTAGCATGTGGTCTGGCACTCCATGTTCTCAGCAAATCACTGGGAGACAGAGATTGTTCTCTCAAGAGCGGCTCTTGATCTAAACAGAAAGGTAGTGTAGTTTTAAGGCAATGGGGAAAGAAGGGAGAGAGAAATAACCTCTAGAGTTTTTTCCTTTTGGCAGTGGGACCCTTCACTGCCCTAGTAAAATGGACAGTGACGGCACCTTCAGAGTAAAATGGACAGGACGGGAGAGCACATGTTGGCCTCTACTAACCAGAAAATGAAGTACAAAGAAACCACTCCCAATATCTCAGCAAACACAGGCATCTCTTCAACTCATGTGGCTGCTCACTAGGAGAGCAGTGAGCACAGTGATCTCACTACTCCCTCTGCCTGGAAAGTCTTGGGAACTTTCTGCTGACATTGAAATCCAGGACTCACCTTATTCTTTCTTACTTCTACCGGTATAGCCATCTTACAGGTATTTTCAGAGCACACACTATGTGCATAAAGCTCTAAGGCGATCAGAAGAGGAATGGGAAGGGCTGTGTTCCTGAGAAGCTCACCATTCTGTGTTCACTTGACAGTAGACCTCAGTCCCACCAGCGTTGCCACGTGGTCCTGTAACTGGATTTCTACCATCAGCATCCTCCATGATGCTGTGTCTTTGAGGGATGGCTTATTCTACTTTGTATCCATGACTCTCAAACATGTAGTTTAATTCCAAAAACATTAATTAATGAGCTGTTAATATGAATCACTCTATTCCCATTCCTGGCAATAAAATGAATGATGGGGTACAGCGGGAAAAAAATTTTACTTTAAAATTAGAACACTTTTCAGCTGGATAAACCTGGACCAAGTTAACTTTGTCTTTTTGAGCCTCAGTTTTATCTTCAAAGTGGGAATGAAAGTAAGTCACACAGGTCTGAGATTTATGTATGGCTCAAATGAAATACTTTATATGATGACACCTGTAACACTGAAAAGTGCCATCCAATTCACTTATAAGTTACTTATTAGTTATTAATAATTTTCACCCTGTTGCCATTTAAAATAATACCTCAAACACCCAAAGAACATTATTACCTCTTCCATTCTGAAAGTTTCCTAAGAAGTCAACTTCCACAATTAAGGGAACTCTTCTAATAATTAACAGACCTGTTGATCAGAAAAATATCTTTAAGATAAAGATTTCCTACCACCAATTTCCTGTGAATCACTATGAAATTCAAACTCATAAGTCTCTGTTTAGTTTAAGGTGTTTTTTGTGTGTTTGTTTAGTTGTTTTAATCAACTCAGATTAGATAGATTAGCATTTTGATTAAATGTGCATCAATCTGTTGTTTCCATTGCAAAATCAACATAAATAAACCACAACCTATTTAGCTACCTAGATTACAAAATTTCAATTTTAGTTCAGTTTTTAAAATATTAACTGAGTTTGTCCCAAGCATTTCACTAGGTGTTAAGCATATGATAGTAAGAGAGGCATGTATGATTTATATGTTAGCTAACTCACTGCTAAGTAGCAATACAACGGCCAGGGCCAGAAGTCTCAGTTCTATAGTAAAACATTGGAAACAACCAGGAAGTTAATGGCAACTTAAAACTGTAGAGAGATTGTCCCAGTAGGATGGAGTCTAGAAGATTGGTTCACCTAGAATCAGAGGTAATCAACTGTAGTTTGCATAGAAGCAATGAAGGAAAGTGGACTTTCACAGTCCTCACAGGTCTTGAGGAACTTAGAATATCCATAGTCAAAGCAATGGGGCAAAAAGGTTCTGTACTCCATCATTTGGATAAAACGTATCTATTCTCTAAAGATTGATCTTAGAGCATTTGCAAATGGAAAGTCTGAGAGCTCTCCACAGGGAGCTTGTCAGCACTAACACTGGAAAGCTGTTGGCCAGAAAATGGTGAAAAAGTGACGTCCAAAGGGAGGAAGAGATGAACCCCAGGGATGCCAAGCTGCACAGCTTGATTGAGGGCCATTCACGTTATAGACTCCAGGGGGCGCCATTCATGCAGCCATCAACCATGCCCAGTGATTCAGTGATTCCGAATCCAGAAAAGAAATTTACCTAGGCACTGATATCATTACTTAACCCTGGAGCCATTGCTAAGTTGTTACATATATATGTATAAATATATATATAATTGATAAGTCATTTTTATTTGTATATGTAAATGTTCAGATAAATTTAGTAAATTGTCAGCAATTCTGTACATAATTCAATCTATGGACTAAACTAAGTTATTAAGTACTAAGTTAAACACAGCTTATTTATGTACCATTAAAGACAGAAACCTCCACTGGTTAGACATGATAGGTAGATTTTCTGATTGGGTAGATCAATTACCAAGGGCTCATTGAGTTGGTGAAACCATGGTTGGGTCAGCCAAACCGTGTTTGGTTTCTATAAAACCATTAGAAAAAACAAGTACAACATCTTCCCATGTAATTCACAGACACTGCAGAATTCATAAATTAAGAGATTGTATATTAGAATACTTCGCAGTTTCTCAATAACTTCAAAAAAGGCATAGAAAGAATTCTGATCAAAGAATTAATGCTAAGAGTTTTATTCTGCTATCAAATTATTCTAAGCCAAGACAAGAGAATTCTATAAATATATTTTGTTATGGCAGCCTCTCGCTGATTCTCAGAAATTTCTCTCAATGAATGTTATTATTCAAGGCTGCAATTGTCAGACTGTGCATGCACAGATAATGGCTCTTCATTCATTGTATAACTCCTGGTGAGGAAATGGTCTCAACTTCTCTTAAAAAGCTCAACAGGCTAGAAAAAAATAATTGAAGACAATAGCATTTAAGGTCTGTCTAAAGGGGCATGACTTTCCTGAAGCACTTTCCTTAACCTTATAAGAATCCTATGTTGCTTCTGCCCAGGTGATCCTTTTAAATCTTTTATACCAGGCAGGTATCCCAGCATTGGATATTAAGTATCAATTGACAAAGCAAAGAGACATATCTTCAAAATAAAACTTCAGGTTAGCATCTATTATTCCACTGAGAAAGGAAGGATTGGACTGTATTGATGCATTTAAAGAAATAGTTATGCAATGCTTATTAGAAACTCGCCATTGTTCTAGATTCTAGGGATCTGGTACTGAACAAAGAGACAGCCCCCCTGCATTCATGAAATCTATTTTCTAGGAGGGAAGACAGAATTAACAAATAAATATATTTCAATGTGGCAGATGATGAAGGGCTGCAGGAAAAAGCAGAGGAGGGCGAGGTGATAGTGACAGAATGTTTTTAAAGGCATGCTTTTTTTAATGAAAGGATATGAAGAAAATACTTGCAGTGGATATAGCTAACAAAGGACTTATAGCTAGAATATATAAAGAAGTTTACAACTCAACAAGAAGAAGATAAGCGACCCAATTTAAAACAGGCGAAAGATTTAACAGACACTATAAAAAGAAGATTTTTGAATAGCCAATAAACACATTAAAAGATGTTCAATGTCTTTAGTCATGGGGAAATGCAAATTAAAACTATAATGAGATACTGCTGCAAACCAAGTAGAATGAGTAACAAATTTTTAAAGACTTACAATACCAAGCACTGGCAAGAGCGTGAAGCAATGAAATTTCAAGGATGGCTGGCAAGAGAGTAAAATGATACAAATCCTTCAGGATACAAATCCTTCAGGAAATAGTTTGGCTTTTTCTTGTAAAATAAAACATAAACCCACCCTATTACTCATAAATTTCACTCCTAAGTAATTACCCAAGAGGAATAAAAACACATAGCCATAGAAAATATTTGTGTCTAATATCCATAGTTGCTTTATTTATAATAATTAAAAAGCTAGGGGTAAGTCATGATGTCTGTCAATAGGTAAGTGGACAAATTATGGCATGTTCATGAGATCAAAAAGAATAATTACTGCAAGAGCAGGCAACCTAAGACAGGGACCAAACCATTGATGTTTGTATCCCCATGACGGGTAAGACTGAAACTGCAAGAGCAGGCAACCTAAGACAGGGGCTATGTTTTTTCGCCATACAGAAAACAAAAGAGGGAATTGTTGGGCCCTGCCATGTGCCTGAGGCCTAGTGCAACTTCCCGAGCCTGACTAGAAGTAGATCCATCCAGCTACTTCCGCGTAGCAATGACTCAGCAAGGCCCGGCCTGAAACTGCCTCTACCTAGATACAGCCAA
>CAUYPK010131385.1:0-44668 GCA_963574355.1 Loris lydekkerianus | reverse complement strand
CCGCCCGTGGCGATCTGGGCCTCCAGCAGGCGGATGCCGTGATCCCACATGATGATGTCTCGCTGCATGGCCTGGAAGAGGGAGATCTGCTCCCCCGTGTAGGGGTCAGTGTAGCCGGTGACGGCACGCTCAGCTGACAGCAGCTTCTCCTGGATCTCGCCGCCCACCACGCCCGCAGCCACGGCCTCCTCCACAGACAGCCGCTGGTTGTGTACGGGGTCAATGATGAAGCCAGTGGCCGCCTGTGCCTCCAGCAGCACCAGGGCCGTGCCCGGCCGCAGCATGCCCTTCCACATGGCCTGGTAGATGCTCATCTTCTCCTGTCGGCCGGGCTTGTCCTTGGAGGGCACCAGGACGCCCGCAATGCTGCTGGTGCCCTGCAGGTAGCGCTTCACTCTGTCGTCTCTTCCAATCTCCTGTACTGTGAGCCTGCCTGTCTGCAGGCCTTCCAGCATCTCTTTTGTGAGGATGTCTGCACAGAGGAGCTCTGATGCTGTGACATTCCTTCTTATGCCTTGAAACCACTGCCGCTTCTGCTTCTGTTCCTGCTCCTTTATCATTTCTAAGATCTCCTGTACGACTTTCTGTAGCGCTCGTGTGGTGTCCCTTTTGTACATTCTGACCAGCTCAAGCTTTTTTTCCTCCTTCACGTATTCTGAGTTGAGCAGATCCCAGACTGTCATCTTTCGTCCCCTGTACCTGCCCAGAGTCACTGGTACCTGCTCTGCCTTGAGAGCTCTTCTTGTAGCCTCGTCGATGTACTGGAGCTCTTCTGTATCCCTGACCACCGGGAACAGTGCCCACCCTGTGTTTTCCTGTCTCTGGCACCTCGCCTGCAACTCTTGGTATGTGACCCTCTCCTGTGTGTTGGGGTCCACAAACCTCTTCTTCATGTGCTTCTGATCAGCCACGAGCGCATACACGTCCTGGTGTAGACACTCACGTCTGTAGGCCGTCTGTAGCGGAAGTCGGTGGTGTACTCGTGGGTCAATGATGCCTCCAGTGGCCACCTGTACCTCCAGCAGTCTCAGGGCGTCTGCCTTCTTGACCAGGTTCCTCTCCAAGGCTTGGAACAACGGGATCGTGTCTCCTGAATTTGGGTCGTGATAGCCTGTGGCAGCCTTCTCGGCAGCTGAGAGCCTTTCTTGTAGCTCTTCACCTACCAGCCCTGTAGCCACGGCCTCATCCACTGACAGCCTCTGTTGGGTGCAGGGGTCCAGTAGGGACCCAGTGGCGGCCTGTGCCTCCAGCAGCTGGGCTGCAGATGCTATGGGAATGAACCCTCTCCTGCTGGCCTCGTAGAAGCTCACCACTTCCTGGGTAGAGGGCATGGTCACCCCGGCGATGCAGCCGCTGCCTTCCAGATAGATGTTCACATGCTCCAGCTGCCTGAGGGCCTCCCCAGCCCTGTGAGCCCTGCAGAGAGCCTCCAGGGTCGTTTTGTCCAGGACTCCGGTGCTGATCAAGTCTGCGGCTGTTGTGCTCCCCCTGATGGCAGCCACCTTGATGGCTTGGCTCTGCTCTTCTGCCTCCTGGATGGTTGTGGTAATGACTTCTGACAATTCCTCCAGGCCCCCGTCCCTATCTCTGTGGTCCAGCAAGAGCTTGTGCCTCCTTTCCTCTGTGAAATATGATGAGGACAGCAGGTCCCAGAGAGAGACTGTCTGGTGGGCAAACCTCCCCACGTGCATCTCCATGGTTCTGGAACGAAGAGTATTCCTGGTGGCCTCATCAATGTACATGTAGGTTTCTCCTTTCTTTACAATTTGTAGCAGGTGCAGGCCTGTCTCGGGGTCGTCCACAAAGCTATCAAGCAGCGGCTGGTTGGTGCGGTTCTCGTGCGTGTTGGGGTCGAAGAAGCCCTTGGTGTCGTCGCTCGGGTCTGCCAGGATGCGGTTCATCTCCTTGTCGAAGTAGCCACGCTGGTAGGCCACGTCCACGGGCACCCGGTGGCTGTGCACGGGGTCTATGATGCCACCCGTGGCAATCTGGGCCTCCAGCAGGCGGATCCCGTGGTCCCGCACGATGAGGTCCTTCTTCATGGCCTGGAAGAGGGAGATCTGCTCTCCGGTGTAGGGGTCGGTGTAGCCAGTGACAGCACGCTCGGCCGACAACAACTTTGTGTAGGTTTCTTTGTCAAACATCCCTGCCTTGAATGCCTGCTCCACAGTCAGCTTGCAGTTTTGCACAGGGTCAATGATGAAGCCGGTGGCTGCCTGTGCCTCCAGCAGCACCAGGGCCGTGCCGGGCCGCAGGATGTGCCTTCGCAGGGCCTCCGGGATGCTCAGCCTCTCCTTGGTGTCCTGGATGAGGACCCCGGCAATGAAGTTTCCCCCCTCCAGGGCCCGCCTCACACTGTCCATCTGCATGACCTCCCGCGTAGTCCTCTTCCCCTGCTGCAGCTCCTCCAGCGTCTTCTTGGTGATCAGCTGGGACCTGAACAAGTCCTGGGCCGACACCTGCTTCCGGAGCCCTGTGAAGGTGGCTGGGAGAGGCTGCCCCTCTGCAGCCTCCACTAGGGCTATGACCGCACTGACCACCTGCCGCAGTGCTGCCGCCCTCCCAGACTGGCACAGGGCTGCCAGCTCCTGTCGCTTGCCAGGGCTGATGTACTCAGAGCACAGCAGGTCCCAGAGCGACACACTGCACCCTTGAAACCTCCCTGTGCTGACGGGCACCTTCATGGCCCTCAAGGCTACTGCAGTGTGGTCATCCACTTGCAGCACTGTGTCCTCGGAGAGTGGCAGCAGAAATAGGCCAGTCTCAGCATCCAGCATGCAAAGCTCCTTGAGCTGCTGGTATGTCACCTTGTCCTGCGTGTTGGGGTCAAAAAAGAACTTGTTGTCTGCCTCAGTTGAGGTCAGTGCCCAGCCTGTCTCCTCGTTCAGGAGGCCAAGCCTGCAAGCCACTGCCTGGGGCAGGTGCACCCTGTGCACAGGGTCTACCACACCCCCTGTGGCCAGCTGCACCTGCAGGAGGGGAAAGCCCTTACTCCGGGGCACGAGCCCTTTCTCCACAGCCTGCCAGAGAGAGAGGGGGCCTACCGAGTAGGGGTCTGTGTATCCGGCCACAGCCCTCTCGGCCTGCCGGAGCTGCTCACTCAGCCCCCTGCCCACCAGGCCAGCCTTGATTGCCTCCTCCACTGACAGTCTCTGGCTGGTTAGAGGGTCAACAAGGGATCCAGATGCTACCTGGGCCTCCAGCAGTCTCTGGCCCAGGCCTGTGGCCAGGAGGCCATCCTTCATGGCCTGGGAAATGCTGACCTTGGTCCCAGAGGGCTGCAATAACACTCCAGCCACGCAGCCTGTGCCCCACAGGCAAGCCTTCACCTCCGGCTGCTTGGCCACCTCCACGGGCATCTGCGTGCCTTGAGCCAGTGCCTCCAGGGTCTCCTGAGTGATGATGCCCATGTCCAGCAGCCAGGTGGCAGGGACCTCACCCCATGGTCCAGGCACCGTGACGTGTGCCTGGGCCAAGAGCTTGGCCTCCTGCACCCACTTCTGCACAGTTCCACACAGCTGGGCTGTGGTGGTCCTCCCCTCCCGAACATCCTCCAGGAAGCCCCTCCTCTGCTCTTCAGTGAAGTGGTGAGAGCCGAGCAGGTCCCAGAGAGACACACTGCCTGCCATGCCCGGCGTGGCCCGGAGGACCTCCTCAATCTGCTCATCAGTGGGGACAGTGGGGCCACTTTCTGGCAAGGGCAGGAAGTACAGGCCAGAGGCCTCATCCTGAGCACACTGCTCTAGGAGCCAGGCGTAGCTGGTGTGTCCCCGGCCATCCAGTGTGGGGAAGGTCTCGGAGGCCTTGGACACAGCCATCTCTATCTCCTGGTCAATGTAGCCACGCTCAATGGCCACTGGCATGGGGAGATGTAGGTGGCCTGTGGGGTCAATGACCCCTCCTGTGGCCACCTGGGCCTCTAGGAGGCGGGTGGCTTGCTCCAAAGGGACAAGGCCCTTCCTCATGGCCTGAAACAAGGACACCTGCTTCCCAGAGAAGGGGTCTCTGAAGCCAGTGACAGAGCCCTCGGCCCACCTCAGCCTGTGGTATAGCTCTGGCCCCACCACGCCCTTGCGCACGGCCTCATCCACTGAGAGAGTCTCTACACTGTGAGGGTCCACAATAGCTCCAGCGGCTGCCTGAGCCTCTAGCAGAGCCAGGGCCACACGGGGGGCCAGCAGCTGGCGCTGCATAGCCTGATAGAAGCTGAGCTGTTGGTTCGAAGGCTGCAACAGCACACCAGCCACAGCACCCGAGCCATGCAGGGACCTGTGAACACTGTCCAGGTGGAGGAGGGCCTCGGGGCTGACTGTCCCCGCCAGCACTTGGTCTAGGAGCTGCTGGTTGATAACATGGGCCTCCAGGAGCTGATAGGCAGTGACATGGCCCCGCAGTGTGGGCATAGTGATGTCTGCCCTCCTGCATGACGCAGCCTCCAGCAGCCGCTCAACCTGCTCCCGCGTGACCCTGCCCAGCCGGTATTGCCGCAGCAGCTGCCTCCTCTGGGCCTCGCTGACGTACTCTGAGTTGACCAGCTCCCATGCAGAGACGCTCCGCCCCTGGAACCGCCCGTACTTCACAGACAGCAGCAGGTTCTGGAAGGCTTGCCGGGTGGCACTGTCCACAAGTTGGGGCTGCGCACCGGACAGTGGCAGCAGGTGTAGGCCTGTCGCGGGGTCGCGAACACAGCGCTCCAGCAGCTGCAGGTATGTGAGGTTCTCATGCGTGTTGGGATCGAAGAAGCCCTTGGTGTCGTCACTGGGGTCCAAGAGGATGGAGTTCAGTGTCTGGTCAAAATAGCCGCGCTGGTAGGCCACGTCCACGGGCACGCGGTGGCTGTGCACGGGGTCGATGACCCCACCCGTGGCGATCTGGGCCTCCAGCAGGCGGATGCCGTGGTCCCGCACAATGAGGTCCCGCTGCATGGCCTGGAAGAGGGAGATCTGCTCCCCAGTGTAGGGGTCGGTGTAACCGGTGACAGCGCGCTCTGCCGACAGCAGCTTCATATACACATCGGGCCCGATGATGCCGGCCCTCAGTGCCTCCTCCACAGAGTGGCTCTTGTTTTCCTTGGGGTCCATGATGAAGCCAGTGGCGGCCTGTGCCTCGAGAAGGATGAGGGCAGTACCAGGCCTGAGCAGACCCCTGCTGCGGGCCTCGTACACACTGAGCCGCTCCTGGGAGCCAGGCAGCAGCAAGCCAGCGATGCAGCCCGTGCCCTGTAGGTAGCGCTGCACTGAGTCCAGGCTGCCCACATCCTGGGCTGTGGTCTGTCCTTGTTCCAGCTGCTCATACACATCCTGGCCGATGATCTTGGCGCTCAGTAGCTCTTCTGGTGTCACGGAATACCTCAGCCCAGCAAAGGTGACCCTGGCAGTGGCTGCAGCTTGCTCGATGGTAGATTTCAGCTCAGCAGCCAGCTCCTCCACTGACAGGGCACCTTCCCTATGCCGCCGGGCTAGCATTGCCCTCTGCTGTACAGGGACTGCCTCAGAGAAGAGCAGCTCCCAAAGGGACACGGGCCGGTCCTGGGCCTTCCCCACAGAGATGGTGGTCATGGCTGCACTCAAGGCTTGCCGAGTGCAGTCCTCAATGAACAGGGGTTCCCGGGGTGTCTCTCCACTAAGCACCCCTGGGATGGGTAGGAAGGCAAGCCCTGTCTCGGGGTCAGTGACACAGCAGGCCAGCAGCTGCTCATAGTGCAGGCTTTTGTGCGTGCTGGGGTCTGTGTAGCCTGCGGCCTGTGACAGCAGCTGCTGAGTGGCCTTGTCTAGGCAGCCAAAGTGCAGGGCTGCCCCCAGGGGCAGCCGAAGCCTGCGGGTGGGACATACTATCCCACCTGTGGCCAGCTGTGCATCCAGGAGTCGCAGTGCCAGTGGTCTGTCCACCAGTCCTTTCTTCATGGCCTGAAAGAGGGGAATCCGGGAGATGCTGAAGGGGTCGTGGTACCCGATCACAGCCTGCTCCGCCACAAGGAGCTGCTCGTGGAGCTCAGGACCAACCAGGCCCACCCTGACTGCCTCATCCACCCACAGCTGTCGGCCTGTGGCTGGGTCCACCAGGGTGTAGGTGGCAGCCTGAGCCTCCAGAAGTGGGAGTACAGTGCCCATTGGGAGCAGATGCTCAGAGATGGCCTGGAAAAAACTCTTCTTGCAGCCTTCAGGCAGCAGGACAACCCCTGCCACACTGCCAGTCCCCTCCAGGTACCGCCGCACTTCAGCACTCCTGCTCACATCCTGCATAGCCAGCCTGCCTTCCTGCAGGCCTTGCATGGCCTCCTTGTCCAGGACACCTGCCTCTAGCAGCTCAGCAGCACTCACTGCCCTGCCCAGGGAGTGGAATGTGATCCTGATGGGTAGCAGGGCTAACCCTGAGCCAGGGGCCTGCACACACCTTTCCAGAAGCTTGCCGTATGTCAGCTGCTCCAGAGTGTTGGGGTCGAGGAAACCCGGGGAACTTGCATTGGGCTCAAGTTCCAACAGGCCCTGCCATGTCTCCCGATCCAGGAGGCCCTGCTGGCAGGCTGTCTCAGGGTCCACTCTCACACCTTGGGCGGGGTCCACCAGGCCCCCTGTGGCCAACTGGGCTTCCAGCCAACTCCAGCCCAGGGCCCTGTCCACGACCTCCTTCCCAATGGCCTGGAAGAGGGCCAGCTTCTCACCCCCATAGGGGTCTGGGTAGCCAGTGATTGCACACTCAGCAGCCAGCAGCTTCTCCCTCAGCTCCAGCCCCACCAGGCCCTCCTGCAGAGCCTGTAACACAGGGAGCAGCTGGCCCTGGACAGGGTCCACGAGGCCTCCGGTGGCCGCCTGGGCTTCGAGCAGAGTCAGCCCCAGCCCTGCAGGCAGATGGCCCTGCTTCATGGCCGTGTAGAAACTCTGGACCTGGCCTGAGGCCTCCATGTACACCCCAGCTATGCCCCTGGCCTGGGAGGATAGAGCTGCCTTGGCCTCCAGCCTGCAGGGGCTGCTGGCTTCTGGCACAGCCGTCATGGTTTGGGGGATGCTGGCCTGCCGCATGCTGTCAGAGACCCAGATGTTGCAAGGAGAGGTGTGACTGCTCATCACACACAGCTAGTTGTGTAGAACTTGCCAGAGGTCTACTTGTGTGTCCTGTGGGGAACAGAAAGGCTCAGTCAGGGACCAAGGCCAGAGCATTCCCTGAGAAGCCAAATCTGCTGTGCAAGAGTCAACCCCACCCTGGGGAATGAGCACCCTCCACCCAGAGACTCCCAAGTACAGAGCACACAGAGGGTCAGGGTGAGCTCAGGGGTCTGGGGCTGGCCTCTCAGGACTCAAGGGCAGTCTTCTGTAGCTACTCATAGCCCCCAGGGTGCTGGTGCAAGGCCACTGGGCCCGTCAGTCCTCAGCCATGTCCCCAGAAAGGCTGCAGCTCTATCCACAAGCCTCACAGCTTGGGTACCAGTCTCCCAACCTCTGGAACCTCCCTTCACTTCCCCAGAGGCTCCACCCTGTGCCTACCTGCCCCAATCCACAAGCTTCTCAATATCTTCTACCCACACCAGGAAGCCTCTGCCTTCAAATATAGGGGCACCAGCCCCCCAGCTCCCTCTCCCTCCCCAACTGTCCTCTGACCTGCCAGGTGTCCTGCCTCAGCCTGGCCCTCTGTTCCCTCTGAACACTCAATCTGAAATCTCCCCTAGCCCACCACACCACCATACCCTCTGGGCTGTGGCACCCCTACAACCACATCCCGTCGTGGGGGGCCCAGTGGGGGGCCACAGATTCAGCAGACAGGCACCATTCCTGGCGGGTGTCATGCACAGGCCAGGCAAGGGCGCCCATCCTGTCCTCCGGCTCCAGACACTGCTCCTCTGCACAGACTGCTGAGCAGTGCATTCTTTCCTGGCCATGCCCACCACCTCCTGGTCTGCCCCTTTCTCCTCCCAGCACCTGTGCTCTGCAGGTGTCACTGAGGTAAAATGAGACGGGTGCAGGAATGGGGCTGGTCCTAACCCAGTGCAGCTGGTGTTCCTGCAAGATGACACTCAGACAGGAGGCGGTGCCTGTGATGGAGGCAGAGGCCTGCTTGCTGTTTCCTCAGACCCTCATCCCCAGCCCTGTTGGAACTGTTGGAACCCACACCACCCCAAAGAGGGTCTTGGGACGAGGGTCAGACCCCCACCTCCACCCCTCCCCCCATCCCACAGCTCCTGCTGGGACAGCCGCCAACTCCGGCTGCCAAACACATTTTGGGCCTGACCACTGCCTGCCTCTGGCTCCTCCCTGGTGATGGGCTCTTGCTGTGCATCCTCCACCCACTAAGTCAGAGGTCTCCTCCACCTGCCCTTGGCTCCCGAAACCTGCAGCTGGAGCCCAGCTGTCCTGGAGTTCCAGAACCTCAAGTCCAGCACACCATAGGCATCACACCCATCTGTGCTCTGGGGACCTGCAACCCTAACCATGGAAGGTGCTGAGGTCCTCTCATGCCGTCTTCCAGGATGGTCCCCTGAGGAGCCCTGCATGCCACCCTGCAGCCTGTCACTCAGGGTGGCCTCCACACCATACAGCAGGGGACCCCACCAGGCAGCAGAAGAGGTGGGCTTTAGTCCTCCCTGTGCCAGGGGCAGCATGGCTCAGATGGTTACAGTGCCCCATAGTCTGTAGCGGGATAGGCTCTTGATGTCACAGGACCTAGTAGGGTGGACAGGTGCTGCCCAGACACTCCAAACTTGTGAGGGCTGTGGGCAGATGGCCCCTCTGACAGCCCTTTGGGAATTGCCTCAGACGTTGGTGCCAGGATCAGGAGGGCCAGTGCCACTAGGCTGAGGGAGCACCCAGGCTCAGGACAGAGTGCAGTTCAGCTCTCCCAAGGGAGTGCACTTGGGACAGTGTCAGGCAAGGGAGAAGACACATAGGACATGCAGGGCATGCACAGGGGACCATGCAAATTACTGGCTGGATGGGGCCCTCACCTCTACCGCATGCCACCAGAAAGCAGCTGGCCTAACAGGGAGTTGGGACCACGTGCTCAAGGCACTGTGGAAGGGCTGGCTCCCAGAGGCCCCCTGCAGGCTGGGGCACAATCACCCAGGAGGTCAGGTACTCTGCTTTCCCACAGCGCCATGTCCCAGGATGTGGGCCACATGGGTCCAGGAACCACCCACCATCCTCAATGACCTAATGGGGGCTTTGACTCCACCCTAAAGCTCTTGGTTGAGGGGTTTCGACATCCTGGTCCCTGGATGAAGGAAAGTTTTCACCAAGGACACAGCCAGGCTCACTGAGCCAAGGGCTGCTGCAGCTCCCAGAGTGCTTTGGCCCCTTCTGTCCAGGACCATGTGGCCAGAGGGGAATCACTTGCCCAGCAGGGCAGCACACTTCATCAGGAGGGGGTGAGGCATGTGTGGGTCTGCCCTGCCCGGTTCTGCTTGGAAGGGGGTCTGGTCACTCCCCAGCTTGAGCCAGAAGAAGTGCACTGGGTTGAAGGCATCTGGACAGTGGGAGAGGCCAGGGTTGCCCAGGGGAGCCGTCCCGAGAGCCTTCTCTTATGTGCTTGGCTTCCTTAGGAAGAGGCTGGGCTCAAGAGCACAGTGTAGCCATGCTGGATACAGGGCTACCTACCCTGCCTCCTCACTTCCCTTCCTGGAACCATCCTGAGACCACTCCCTAGGGACCTGTGTCTCAGGCTTCACTTCCAGGAACTCTGCCTGGGTGCTATTGTGTCCATCTGCACCAGTGACTGCCCCTCGGGAACTGTTCCCTCTGCCAAGCACGTCTCACTCCAGGGCCCTCTCCACAGGGCCTGGGAGCCCAGAGGACTATGCAGGAGGGTGGCATCCAGCCCAGGCTAGGTTCTGGCAAGAGGGCCAGGTGAAGGGAGAAGAGAGAAGCTCAGGGAGGTCAGAGCATCACAGGCCAGATGGGCTGTGCTCCTGTGGAGGAGGCAATGCCAGGGTGAGACAGCCAGAGACAGCCAACGTAAGCAGGGTGGGGACAGTGGCTCAGGTTCCCTCAACAAAGGAAGACTCAGGAAAGAGGTGAGGAGGTGGGGCAGGCAGGCCACATGTGAGCGTGCCGGCTGCAGATGGCTGTGCCACTCCCTGTCCCTTCGGTGGCAACCTTCAGCCTGGTATGTGCTTCTCGGTCCGTACCTGGTATGTGCCCTGGGCCCTCTCCCAGGCTGGCAAGAGGAAGGTCCAAAGAGGGTGGCCTGGGTCTGCACAGGGACCTGGGAAGGCAGCAGGACGAGAGAAACAGCTGGAGGTAATGAAGGGCATCCAGGGCAGGGCCAGGGAGTTGAAGAGGAAGTTTCAAGGCAGGAGACTAGAGGAAAGCTCAAGGTGTCACAGAAGCCAAAGGGTCAGTGTTCCCTTGGGGCCTACAGATTTCCCAGGAGTCTGAGGAAGGAAAGGTCCCCGTCTCAGGCGGTCCTCAGGCAACAGGTGAAGGGAGTCCCTTCCTGAGAAGGCTGGCTCTGTGCTCAGTGTGGGGGAGCGGGACATGATCTGTAACCACACTGCCTACAGGGCCCCCTCCAGCCTGGAGCCAGACCAGAACAGATCCTGGTGGTGCTGTCTGAGGCCACGTAGGGAGGCAGCAACCTTGACCTCTGTCCCATGTGGGAAGACCCCACCCACGCGTACCCTGCACCTGCCATTAGAGACCTTAACACAAGCCCGGAACACAGGCAGGTGGGAGGAGAGCCACCTCCAGTGGTGGGGAGAGTCTCTCCTACCTCTGCCTCCCCATGGTCTCCAGATGACCAGAGTGACCGCGCACCCTGGACAGCAGGCAGCTCCCTCACCGGCCTGCGATGCACTGTAGCCCCAACAACGCTGCCACGAATTCTGCTCGCCCTCTCAATCTGGCACCCTGATGGCCCGGTCACCTGCCTGCTCCGAAGACGCCCCCCGTCCAGCCATACCAGGGGCGGAGACTGGGAGGAACCCGATCTGCGGGCTGCCCAGGACGGCGCACCTAACCTGCCGGGAAGCCACGGGCTGGCGAGCCCTCTGCGCCTGGTCTCATGCCCCAGCCCAGCCCGGGCTCGAGTGGGACACCTGCCGGACAGGCCGCACCGCCTGCCTGCGCCTCCCCCGGCCCTGGCCGAGGCCCGGCAAGTATTTCGGTTTCCTTCAGTGGCCCGCTCCCCGGTCCATGTCCCCACCTGCCTGCACGCGTCCGTTCAGCAACCAGCGTACTGTCCTTCGCTTGGCCCGCGCCCCCTCGCAGTTTTAAAGGCGTGCAGGCCCCTCCTCACGGCGGCCCCGCCCTCCATCTGGGGGCGCGAGGAGGGGCGGGGCGAGGAGGGGCGGGGCGGGCGGGCAGGCGCCTCCCCACCTGCCCACCCCCCAGTCGCGGACAAGGAACGACTGGCAGGGCCGTGGCGACAGGAGCGTCCCGCGCTTTTGAGCAGGGTTGGTGGGGAAATGCAGGGAGTGGAAGTGGGAAGGCTCCCCAGGGTGCAGGTGTCCTCAGGAGTCTTCGTGGGCCCTTCTGCCCTGACCTTGTAAGAGCGGGGCTCTCAGCGTCCACAGCAGGTTCTCAGCCTTGTCTGGGGCCGGTGGCCAGGCCTCACCCCACAGGTCCAGCCCCTCCAAATGGGCTCAGAGAAGGTTCCAAGTCCACTTGGGAGTGCCTGGCACCCACATTCTGAAGCAGGCTGGAGGCATTACAGGTGTCCTTGGGGGACTGGCCTGCTGGGAGCCCCAGCCAAGCACAGAGGACCTTCTGCCTGGTCCCCTCATCTTTGCTGCCCAGAACCAGATAAGGACTGGGTCTCCTGGGGTGGGGGTGCTGGGGACGGCTTCTACGGCTCTGCCCTCACTGCCATCACCAGGTCCACATTCACACCTGCTCCCTAAGATGTCCTGGATCCTGGGCCACCCTCTGGCCACCCATTCACTTGCTCCCTTCTGTGTCCTCCACACTAACCATGCTGTGTGGCTGCTCCTGGCCACTGCAGAGCCCTGAGAATGCAGGGCTCTCACAGGCCGACCATGCTGTCCTGGCCCTGTTCATCTGATACCAGGAACCCTGTCCCTGAAGTCCTTCTGGGAAGCACAGTAGTGCTGACTGTGGCTCATGGCCTACAGTGCACCCCAGTGCCACTTTCTCCTGTGGCCACACTATGACAGGTGGCATTCCCACCCAGCCACAAAATCCAGCTGGTGCCAGCCCCTCACTGCAAGAGGGTGGTATGAGGCTGGCTAGGGTGGACACTGTGCCTATCTACCCTCACCTCTTGGGGGATGGCTTCATGCAGCTGGCCTAACCCCTAGCTCCTCTCCCATGGCTCCAGCTCCCCGTCATGGCCTCTTGCTCAGCTCTTTGGGGGGACACCCCTAGAAGGCATACCTGGGTGACTTTCCTACTCCCCAGGTCCCTGGGCCACTTTTGATCGGGGCTTCTCTGAGCTAGCACCTCCCCTGGGGCTTGGGCCCAATGCTTTGGCCAGTAGCCCCGAGACTGGACCAATACCCTGATGCAGCAGGGATGGACATTAGGGTATGGGGAAAGAGGAAGGGGTTAGGAAGTTAGCAAGGTGGGCCCCACACCAGGGCTGACACCCCAGAGCTGAGTCCCTCAGCAGATGCACCCTGCCACGCAGCTGCCCAGCTCCCTTCAGGTCCCAGCAGGTCCTAGGGGCTCTTGGAGGGTGTGGTCCTAGGAGGGGGACCCAGAACCCCCAAGAGCGGTATCCCCATGCTGACCCTGGGCCGAGGAGTCCTGACCATACTGTGCAGGCCAGAACCTTGAGCCACAGGCTCCTCTTTGGTCCCTCAGGTCTTGGCATGGACCAGCCTATGGGGGAGTGTGAGCAGCTCCTCTATAAAGTGGCCCATGGGCAGCCACATTTTCAGGATGCAGGCCTCAAGAGGAGATGTGAGGAGCATGAGCAGGAGGGAAGGCCAAGTGGGAGGGGACCGGGCACGGAGCCCAGCGGCAGACTGCTACTTCACCAAGGAGCTGGACACAGCCACCAGACAGGAGGATCAGGTGGCAGGCCGCCTCACAGGTGGCTCCTACTCACAGGGCTGGGCCACCCTGCAGCAAAGGTGCCAGTGGGGATTGCTGTCCCAACAACATGACACAGGCTGGCCCAGCCCCTCCTGCCCTGGGCCTTCAGTGGCACAGCCAGTGGGAACACAGCCTCTGCCTTACTGTGGTTGTCACACTGGAAACTGAGGGTTCAGTGAGGACAGAGCAGTAGAGCCAGCAGGGTTATTCCTTCTTATGGGTGGAATTCCTTCTTATGGGTCCCCAAATCCACATGTTGAAGTCCTGCTCCCCTCAGAACGCAAACTCACTTGGACATGGGGTGTATAGGTTAAGATGACATCCTGCTGGAGTAGCCCAATGTCTTTATGGAAAGGGAAATTTGGACACAATGATGATCTGACGACACAGGGAGAGGGCTGTCTATGCACTGAGAGTGGCCTGAAGCAGAATGTCCCTCACAGCCTCCGAAGGAAACAGCCCTGCATAGCCCTTGCTGTCAGACTTTTGGTCTTGAGAACTGTAAGTCACTACATTCTGCTATCTGAGCTGCTCAGGTAATGGTGGCTATCGCAGCTCCAGGGAACTAACACAGTCCCCAAGTACACGGAGCAAATGTGAGCGGGCAAGAGAAGAGGGGCCCAGACGTGCAGGGCAGGAGGAAAACTTTGGGCAAAACCAGTCTCTCCCACTTTACGGGGAGACGAGGAGGAAGCAGAGGGCCAACCCAGGGCAGAACCCACTTTGGCCCTGAGGTTACATTAAACACAGGGGAGAAGGCCTCTACCTGTACCTCAGAATTAAATTTATTTATTTATTTTTTACTTAATTTTTATTAAATCATAACTGTATATTTATAGGATACAAATGTGGTGATTTGATATACAACGTGGAATGCTTAAATCAAACTAATTAGTATAACCATCACCTCACTTACTCATTTTTGTGGTACGACATTTATAATATACTCTCAGTTGTTTTGAAATGTACCCTTGCATTGTGCACATTAGGTGAGATCCCACCAAATACTCTCCCTCCACTTTCCCTCCCAGAATTAAATTTCTTTGTATCTTACTCCAAATATGTGTTTCTTTCCAGTAGCTGCATAAATGGGAGTCATAAATAATAGCCCCATGGTCTTACTTGGGAACTTTGCTTGATAGAAAAGGCAGGAGATGAGCCCAGACTCCTCGGCCTCCCTATCCCACCTCACCACAGACAGAGTGGGAAGCACTTTCCCACCCGTGGGTGCGGCAATAGGGCCTGCCTGCACCTCCCGTCCTGACCCCACAGGAAGAAGAGTGGCTGTGTCATTCGGGATTCAGGCTGTTGGAAGTATAGGAGCCAAGTCATAAAATTGCCACCAGAAATCCTCCTCATGACACTGCCAGCCCCTGCCTTCCTAGCTCCTCTGCCATACTCTCTTCACTTCCTAAGAGGGTGGGTGTCCTTTGGCCAGGCCCTTCCCACTAGTAGACAGCAGCTCCAGCCCAGAGCCCCCCAAGATATCCAGTCCCTTTGTGGTCTCTTCTCTCTTCCCTAGGGCCTCTGGGTGACCTCTTCCCTCCCCCAGTCTTCTAAGGCATCTGCAGACTGGGGCCCACTGCCCTCAGACTGCAGCTCTTCCTCAATTTCTGTCTGCAGTACAGGTGGGGAGAGACAGGATCCTCTGAGAGCCCAGCCCTGGGCATGGCAACCCACCCAGCCCCAGCTGGCTCCAGCCTCCTGTGCATCTGGGCCTCCAGCTCAACTCCTGGGCTTGGCCACATGACCCCTGCAGCCCCAGGGAAGGTGCTTCTCTTGGACAGGCACTGTGCACTGTGGCCTCAGCTGGGGAAGAACCCAGCATTTCCCCAGGCATCCTCAGCACTCACTCCCAGCCATCCCTGCTCCAGGGAGCATGGACCACAGCCTCAAAGGACATGGGCAAAGTGAAGACCTTTCCTCTCGGTGGGCCAAGGGAGGTGCAAACACCTGCTCACAGATGTCAACACCAGGCCAGGTCAGGCTGAGGGGCTGCTCACCAAGTGGGCAGCTCTGCTAGCTTCTGGCCCATCTCCAGGGCTCTTTCCAAGTCCTTTATCCGAGCCACAGTCCCCATGAACACATGCTGCCGACACTGCTGAGCCTCTGCCAGCCCTGTCCCACTGCAGGCCCTAAATGGCCCCTCCTGGTCCTCAGGCCCCAGTGCAGTGGGAGGCCCACCCTCAACAGGAGAGGGTCTGTGCCACAGGGAGCTTCCACCTGGGGACCAAGAAAGGGCAGTCGGTGGCACCCTCCTACACTGTCACCCTTCCTAGCCCCACCATATGGCCAAGTGGTCCCACTATGTGCCCTACCTCTCAAGGTTCCCTGCTCCTGTTTCCTCCCCTCTACCTGCCACACCTCTGTCCCAGCAGGTGCTGGAGCAGCTTCCAGGGTTGGGGTCTGGCCCTGCCCCATCCACCCACCACTGTCCTTCTCAGGTGTCACTAGCTGTGGGGACACTGGTGGTTTCTTCTTCCCCTGAGTCTACATTCAGCCTGCCTCCTCGGAAGGGTCACGTATGACTGGGCACCAGCAGGATTCTGGGCTGGTAGCTTGCTCTGAGGTTCAGAGGAGGCCTCGGTGCCCCACAGGGCCTTGCCCTCCATGCCCATACCTCCAGCTCCCGTGGCTGGACAGCAATCCCTCCATGTTGTTCAGCCAGCTGTGTGAGGTGTCCAGGGACCCTGGGAGCTGCACCCACACTCCTGGACCTAGTGGTCCTGCCTCAGCTGGGCTTGTTCCCTCCTTGCCAGCCAGGCCCCACCTCTGCAGCCTCCATCACCTTGGTAGCATTGGGGGCACCAAGCCCAGGAGCTTCCGGAGGGAGCTGCCCTAGAGCTGCAGCTGGCCCCAGGCAGCCTCAGGGATGGGTTTCCCCTGCTGATGCTTCAGGGCAGCAGGACACGTGGCAGGACCCTTGCCAGACCACCTAAAACAGCTGGAGAGTCACCCGGTCTGTCTGGCATCCCACATGCCCCTGTGCCAAAGGCTGGTGCCAGGATCACACCCTCAGGCTTACCGTCTGGGGGTCACTGCTGCTGGGCCTGGACTGAGCAGGCTGGAGAAGGCCTAGGGGGTTGGAGGGAGCCCAAGACCCTGAGCTGGTGCCCACACTGACCCACATCCCTGCCCTGGCCTTCCCTCGTGGTCACCACTCAGCCAGTCTAGCTGGAGCCATAGCACTTTTCTCTGGCCTGCCGCTGTCTTCTGGGTGGGGGAAGGGGCTGGGAAAGGGGCAACTGGGACTTCCTGCCTCTTTCCTTTCACTTTCTGTACTGGGGATGCCCACAGCCTACCCAGGCCAGTCCTGCCTTATGCCCTGCCCTGGGGCTGAGTTCCCACCTGGGTGGAGGCAAGGGAAAGAGGAAATGGTGGGCTCTCCCACCCTCTCCCCATGCAGACCCCAGGGAGGGCTCCCTCCCCGCCGCTGTTTGGCCCTGGATGCCCTCTCCATCCTCTGGCCACCTACCCTGGGGGACTCGGCCCTTGCTTCCAGGAACTACACGCCTGAGCCACACCCTCCCCCACCCAGGCCTGGAATGAACCTGCCCCTCCCCTAGCCTGAAAGCCCCCTCCTCCCAGGCCTGCCAGGCAGGCCTGTGCACGTGCAGGTATGCTCTGTGGCAAGGTGGTCAGCCAGCACAGGCTCTTCCATACCCCATCTGTTGGTTCCATGGCCAAGTACTGGTCTCCCCAGGGAGTGGATGCTGTGCACTGGGGCTCTTCTTCTGTGTTCCCTGCCTTGGTGGGCCCCAGACCCTCCAGGAGAGGATGCAGTGCCTGAGACCCTGCCCAGGCAGCCTGGGGGCATGGATGGCCACCTGGCAAGGAGGTATCCTGAGAGTCCCTGGGGCCCGAAGGTAGCTCCCCCTGCTTTCCCTCAAACTGCCAGCCTGCGATCACCCAGGCCCACCCCTGCTTGGGCAAGTCTTTCTCATGGGGTTTGTGCTGCTGTTGCCCTGGAAACTTTCCATCAGAAAATGTTGGGTGGGGTGGGCGGGCAGACAGGCCAGGGCAGGCTGCAGACACGCTGTGGGTGGATGGGTGGTAGACGCCTGTCCTGGGAGAGGTTTGTCTGTCCCGCACTTTAGGATGGCCCACCCTGCCCTGCCCACACCTGTCCCCAGTTCCCATCCTATACCCAGGAAGCGTGTGGGGGTCACTGCTGGAGCTTCAGTGGGCAGAAGAGCATGTCCCAGCATAGGCCTGCTCACCCAGACCCAGTCTTCTCATGTCCACCCAGCTGCTAGGATGTGCCCACAGGGACCAGTGAGTTACCAGGACTGGCTGCCCCATCTGGTCTCTGGGCCTTTGCCCAGGCAATGTCCTTGACCTAGAATGCACTCCTCTCTCCTGGCTCTGAGAGAGGCTACCCGAGAAGGGTGAGGTCTGGGAGAACAGGGCCTCTCAAGGAGACCACAAGGATACACCTGCAGGGTCCTCTCCATGGTGACTCAGCTCTTGGGAATTTGTAAACTTAACTTCCTTGAACTCGGAAATTTCCAAGTTCTGTGAAATCTTATAGTGCTATAGGGGCTAGAATAGCATCTCCCACTTGATTCAAACTAGCCAATGAAAAGGGTACCTGTGGGGTAGAACTTTTTGACTGTCGATGAAAAGGCAAAGCCCAAGCCAGTCAAGGAGCACGGCCATTTGGAATTCTTCTATGCTGTAAGCTCCCGGCTGGTGAATAAAGCCCTTCCTCTTATCAGTGTGGTGTTTGGGTGCTCTTTCTCTCCGTTGGGCCTCATCTTCCTGCAATAGCTCCTCTCTAGGCAACCATGTGGAAGACAGAGTGGGGCTCGGGATTTCTATCAGGGCCTCCACGGGGGCCCAGGAGGGCTAGACAGGGGCTGGTAGCCTCCCCTAGGTGGCTCTTTCTGGGCAAGGACAGCCACACCTGCCTACCAGGTCCCTCCAGCACAGTCACCACCCCCTACCCGACACTGGGGCACTGATGGCCACTCTCTGAGGTGGCAGCTCTGTTGGCCATGTGGGCCCCTTTCCTCACGGGCTCCTCCATCATGGCAGGGGTATGTCATGGGTGTGATGTGGACAGGGCCTTGACCCCATGCTCCTCCTTGTCCACCATGTGACAGCTGGTTTGCCGGAGCCACTGTCATTTAGCTGGGACTCAACCTCAGCCTGCCATTGGCCTTTGCCCAGGCTGCCCTCTGCCACAACCTCCCTTCTGAGTCCTCTCCTTGCACAAGCAAGCTGATGCCCTGGGCACCCCATCCAGAGGCCCCTACCGGGCTGGGACTTAGGTCTGGTCCTCCCAGCATTGCTCCCAGCCCTCAGGTGATCACTCACACATGCCAGGGCACCCAGAATGCAGAGAGGAACACACGACATAGCTTGGTGGAAGATGCAGCCCAAACTGATCCCCCCAAGCCTAGCTCTTGTCAATGTGAAGCTCACTGGGATCGTGCCCTGGCATGTGCCAGGCAGGAGCTGGCATGGATGGGCTGGCTTTGTCAGGGGCCAGCTGATGTAATCACGGGGCCCTGGAGCAGCTTAAGATTTGGAAAGCCTGCTGGGATGAAGAGCTGGGTTGGCCAGGATGGGGCAGCTCACATGTGGGGCTGCACCTCTCTTGGGGAACTCTGAGCCCCTGGGAGGAAGGGGCTGGCACAGGGAAAGCCCTAGGAGAGCCAAACCCCCTCTCAGAGACCTTGGTTGGCAGGTAGTATATGTGTGGGGAAGAGATGTAATTTCTTGGCAAGATTCAGAGATTTGCTAGGAAGGAAAATACAGCAAAAATAAGAGTTCCCATGCTGAACAAGTAGAGGCTGTTCTTTTTTCTTTTCTTTCCCTTTCCTTTCTTTTCCTTTCTTTTCTTTTCTTCTCTTTTCTTTTCTTTTCGACGGAGTTTCATCTCTTAAGCAGAAGTGGTCCTCTTGCCTCAGCCTCCCAAATAGCTGGGACTCCAGGTACCTGCCACAATGCCTGGCTATTTTTAGAGATAAAGTCTTATTTTTGCTCAGGTTGGTCTGGGGACTCCTGAGCTCAGGCAATTCACCCGCCTTGGCCTCCCAGAGTGCTGGAATTTGTAGGCGTGAGCCACTGCCCCTGGCCCAGCCTAGCACAGATGTATTTTGACACAGAAGCTCGGAGAGTCTGAGGGACCTGTGTTCCTGTCCAGGGCAGGAGGGCTGCAGGCAGGTCTGCAATGGGACAGGCAGAACATAGGCTTCCACGGGCACCAGAAACCCAACTCAAATTTTCATGAAAAGTAGAAAAACAGAGGTGACTCCTGAGTGGCAACTTGGGAGAGCTGAGGCTGGCTCGATGCAAGGGTGTCAGGCTGAAGCCCGGAGCTGGGTAAGTCCAGGTGGCTAGGACTGGTCAGCCCAGACTAAGTGAAGCCAGCACAGTGCAGAGGAAGGCCACTTGCCTCTCTCAGCAGTTCTAGAAAAGTCACATCTGCTCTCACAGGGTCACCTGTTGTTAGGAGTTGAACAGTGTCTCCCAAGAGACTTGCTGAAGTCCTAATCCCAGTAGCTGTAGATGTGACCTTATTTGGAAATTGTGTTTTTGCCGATGTTGTCAAGTAAAGATGAGATCATTAGGGTGGGCCCTGACCCAGTATGATGTGTGTCCTTGCAAGAGACACCATGTGAAGACAGACACGCAGGGAGGACGCTGCAAAGGACGGAGGCAAAGATGCCAGAGCTGCTGCCACAAGCCAGGAATACCAAGGCTGGTGGTGGGCCAGGACACGCAGGCTGGTGGTGGGCCAGGACACGCAGGCTGGCACGGCTCGCCCGGGGCCTGGGAGGCCACACCTGCTGACACCTTCGCTTCAGACTTCAGATCCCTGCAGCTGTGAGAGAAGAAGTCTCTGTTATTTTAAAGTCCCAGTTTGTGGTTCTCTTTCACTCTTTTTTTTTTTTTGAGACAGAGCCTCAAGCTGTTGCCCTGGGTAGAGTGCCGTGGCATCACAGCTCACCTCACAGCGACCTCCAACTCCTGGGTTCAAGCGATTCTCCTGCCTCTGCCTCCCAAGTAGCTGGGACTACAGGCACCTGCCACACACCTATTTTTTGGTTGTAGTTGTCGTTGTTTGGCAGACCTGGGCTGGCTTCGAACCCACTAGGTCTGATCTATGTGGCTGGTGCCTTAGCTGCCTGAGCTACAGGCGCTGAACCTTGTGGTTCTCTCTTATAGCAAGCCCCGAGACCGGTCCACCCGCACATCTTGGCGCCAGGCACACACAGCAACTGTTGGCTTCACAAGTCCCAGGCTCACTCCCGCAGTGGAGGGTGGGAGGGGGAGAGCCTCTGAAAATGCAGTGAAGAGGGTTCTGGGTTGGAGGGGCTGCAGCTGGGGGAGTTGGCCAGCAGCCAGAGCAGGGCAAGTGCATCTCGGCAGCTGGACAGAACCCCAGCTTGAGACACCCCGCGCAGAGGGGAAGGATGGGGCTTAAATGAAAATTTACCTCAGCTATGACAAGTACACCCTCGCTGTCCCCACACACCCGAGTCCCAAGGTGGCTCCAGCTGCATGGACGAGGCTACAGCATCTGTGCAGCTTTGTGTGGCGGCTTCTGAGAACTGAGACCTTTCTCTGAGCCTCAGTGTTTGCACCTGGCTGAACCACAGCTGAGGAAATGAGACAAGGATACACCAACTTCCTGAGGGCCAGAGACTGCTGCTCTGGCTCCCATCACTGGCCACAGTCACTGAACTGCTCACACTGGCCTTCCCCTCCACCTGGCCTTGCTGGTGTGATTCCTCATGCCTGGAATGGTTTCCTGGCCAGGTCTGAAGTGAAAGTGCTGTTGGTAGAATGGCACTGATAGACTTGCTGTGGTTGCCACAAACTTTCCATTTGTGAAAAAAAAAAAAACAAACAGTATCTGGGAAGTATAACAAAGTGAAGGGAAATTAAATGAAGTATGCCTGTAATAAATAACAAAACCAAATGCTGGTTCTTTGGAAAAGATTACTAAGCTTAACAGACCTTTGGTAAGAATGATCAAAAATGACAGCGAAGGGTGACACCTGTGGCTCAAGGAGTAGGGTGCCAGCCCCATATACCAGAGGTGGCAGGTTCAAACCTGGCCCCAGCCAAAAAATAAATAAATAAATAAAAATAAACAATACTTAAAAAAAAAAAAAAATGACAGCAAAATCATGATCAAAGCAGCCTGTGATGGTTTTTTGGATGGCTCTACTTTGGGTAGGAGCACACACCCTAATCCCATCTCAGGGACAAAGACTTTGGACCTGATAACCTCGCCCCAGTGAAGGAGGAACTACATTCATTTGTTACCAAGCACCAGCCGTGTATAATCCTCTAGATTTAAAACCCCTAGATAAAAGAGTCCACATGCAGACTCCGGAGAGAGCTCCTCACTGCTTTTCCACTTCCAGAAGCTCTGGTGCTTTTCTGTATTCCTTTTTAACTTCTTTTTTTTTTTTTTTTTTTTAGTTTTTTGGCCAGAGCTGAGTTTGAACCTGCCACCTCCAGTGTATGGGGCCGGCGCCCTACTCCTTTGAGCCACAGGTGCCACCCTCCTTTTTGTTTTTTTGTTTTTTTTTTGTAGAAACGGAGTCTCACTTTACCGCCCTTGGTGGAGTGCCATGATGTCACAGGACTCACAGCAACCTCCAGCTCTGGGGCTTCTGCGATTCTCCTGCCTCAGACTCCCCGGCAGCTGGGACTACAGGCGCCCGCCACAATGCCCGGCTATTTTTTCATTGCAGTTCCGCAGGGGCTGGGTCTGAACCCGCCACCCTTGGTATATGGGGCTGGCGCCCTACTCACTGAGCCACAGGCGCCACCCCTTTTTAATTTCTAATAAAAGTCCTATCTTACCACTGGGGGGGGGGGGATGACAGAGAAAGAGGATATAACTAAAAAAAAATTAAATAATGGCAGGGGCAGTGTCTGTGGCTCAGTGAGTAGGGCGCCAGCCCATATACTGAGGGTGGCAGGTTCAAACCTAGCCCCAGCCGAACTGCAACAAAAAAATAGTTGGGCGTTGTGGCAGGTGCCTGTAGTCCCAGCTACTTGGGAGGCTGAGGCAAGAGAATTGCCTAAGCCCAGGAGTTGGAGGTTGCTGTGAACTTGTGATGCTATGGCACTCTACTGAGAGCAATAAAATGAGACTGTGTCTCTACAAAAAAAGAAAAAATTAAATAATGGCAATAAAAAGAGAAATAACTACAGATATAAACAAGATTTTTAAAAATCAAGAAATTCCTCATTCACTTGCACCTGATAAGTGGGGAAACACACACATTCAGTCCTGAGAGAGGTTGTGGGTGTGGGGACAGCCAGTAAGAGCCCAGGGGCGTTTCCTGTGCCTGGCAGAATCCACTCCACTTGGTTGGTGTCATCCAAGCTCTGCGTAATCACAGGGCACTTCCATGGATATCAGGGATAATTTTGCTTTCTGTAAATATTTTCTTTTTTCTTTTCTTTTTCTTTCTTTTTTTTTTTTTTTGGTAGAGACAGAGTCTCACTTTATCACATTCAGTAGGGTGCTGTGGCATCACACAGCTGGGCTTAGGCGATTCTCTTGCCTCAGCCTCCCAAGTAGCTGGGACTACAGGCGTCCGCCACAACCCCTGGCTATTTTTTTGTTGCACCTTGGCTGGGGCGGGTTTGAACCTGCCACTCTTGGTATATGGGGCTGGAGCCTTAACACTGAGCCACAGGCACCACCCTCTGTAAATATTTTCTTTGGCCTGAAAATCCTAAATAAACTTCTTCTCTGTTTGTTAAAAAAATTCAAGGCATTTCAATACCTAAATATAATAAACACATTGATAGAGATATTCAAAATGCCAAAATTAGAAAATAAAAAATAGAGATTCTCAATAGATTAGTAAAGTAAAAGGTGGGTTATGGTAGGTATAGTGTTTCCCACTGCCAAACTCCAGGCCCAGATGACTTTAGAGGTAAATTCTATCAAACTTAAAAAAAATAAAAAATAAAAGCATTACTAACTTATGTCAGTCGTACCAGAAAGAAAAAGAAAAAGCTACCAAGTTCATTTTACAAGGCTATTATTATTATTATTTTGAGACAGAGCCTCAAGCTGTCACCCTGGGTAGAGTGCTGTGACATCACAGCTCACAGCAACCTCCAGCTCCTGGGCTCAGGTGATTCTCCTGCCTCCGCCTCTCCAGCAGCTGGGACTGCAGGCGTCTGCCACAACACCCGGCTATGTTTTTGGTTGCAGCTATCGTTTGGTGGGCCCGGGCTGGATTTGAACCTGCCAGCTCAGGTGTATGTGGTTGGTGCCTTGGCCACTTGAGCCACAGGCGCCGAGCCTACAAGGCTATTATTGATTCCAAAACCAAATAAAGAAAATACAATACAGAAAAGTGTTGGCATGCAGCTCCTGAGTCAGAAGCCTGGGGTAGGAAGGGGAGCCTGCCTGGCCCAGGTTGCTGTCTGGAGTCTTCATCTCTGTTCCAGCTCCTCCAACCCATGCTTGGTTTGCCAAGGCAGGACCAGTAGGGGCCCTGGACTCTGGGTGTGGCCAGGGCACCGTGGTGAGCCTGGCTTGCCTCACAGCATTTCATGGCCCCACTCATGGCTTGCAATTTTTATTTGAGAGGGTCTTACCAATGTAAGGGTCATCATTATTTTATATATTAAGGTGTGCTAATGATACTGTAATTTCATAAAAGCTCTGTTGTCTTTAGTAGACAAATATGGTGATAGGACATGGAAAAGGGACGGGGTTGGACCAGAGGTTTGCTGTGAGTCCTTAATTGTTGAAGCTGGTGATGGCTATGGGGGGGGGGGGGTGTCTTTATTCTCTTCTGTTTATTTCTGTACATGTTTGAATTCTCCACTATAAAAACTTTAAAGAATTAAGAAAACTAATTGTTTAATTAATTACCCATTGGATTCCAGTTGGCTCCGCAGGGTACCCTGAGATCTTTTCTTTTCTTTTTTTCTTTTTTTTTGAGATCAAAAAGACAATACTTTTTCATTGAGAACTGGCATAGGAGTAGGAAAATTAGCAATTGGCCAATTGCCCCTGGCAGCCCTGGAAAAATCAGGAAACCTCTGTTTCAGAGAGTGCAGAGCTGGTGCTGTTGGATCTTTTCTAGAGACACCAAAGATTTGATACACTCCTTTGCTTTGTATGTCCAGTCTTCTGGTTCTGGATTGAATCATGAGTGCCTCAGTCCCCTTAAGGACCTTTAATCTCTTTCTTGAGCCATTGTTACTTCAAAGTATTTACCAGGGCCCGCTTAATCCACCAGAGACTCTGACCTCAGGTGAGTCTTCACCTTATTCCTCACCTAATCCTTGACTTAAGGCTGAGAGATAATAGGTTTCTGTCCCTCAAAGCATTTCTGCCTGGAGTTGAGAAGCAGTTGTCTTTTCAAGTGTTTCAAGTCCCCGATACTGCGGACTGCCCCTTCCCTTTCACTCCTGCTTATATTACAAACCTGCCTTGTCTAAGCATCATAGATATAATTCCATAGCATATAATTTATCCCTTTAAAGTGTCCAATAATCAGAAAGTTCCTCAGCCATCACCACTAATTCCACAACATTTTCTTCACCACACAAAAAATACCCAGACCTTTTCATAGTAACTGTCCAACCCTGGAAACCTTATCTGTTTTCTGTCCCAAAGCATTTACCTACTGGAGCATTTCATGATAATGAATCATGCATTATATGGTCTTCTACGTCTAGCTTCTTTCACCCATCATAATGTTTCAAGGTTCATTCATGTTGTAGTGTGTATCAGTAGTCTATTCTTTTTCATGGCTGAATAATATTCCACTGCATCAAAATACTACATTTTTTTTATCTGTTCATTAGTTGATGGTCATTTTGATTTCCACTTTTTAACTACTATGAATAATGCTGCAGTGAACATTAGTGTAAAGGTTTTTTGTTTTTTTTTTTTTTTTTTTGTAGAGACAGAGTCTCACTTTATCACCCTCAGTAGGGTGCTGTGGTGTCACACAGCTCACAGCAACCTCCAACTCCTGGACTTAGGTGATTCTCTTGCCTCAGCCTCCCAAGTAGCTGGGACTACAGGCACCCGCCACAACGCCCAGCTATTTTTTTGTTACAGTTTGGCATCGCCACTACACCCAGCTATTTTTTTTGTTGCATTTTTGTTGCATATACCCGCCACCCTCGGTATATGGGGCTGGCTACTCACTGAGCCACAGGTGCCACCCTGGTGTAAAGTTTTTATGTGGACACATGCTTTGAGTTCTGTTGGATATATACCTGGGAATGGAATTACTGGGTCATATGGATATTCACATTTAACTTTTGAGGATTTGTTGTTGTTTTCCAAATTTGCTGCCCTATTTCTCATTCCCACCAGCAATGTGCAAAGTCTTCAATTTCTCCACATCTGTGACATCCTTCTTATTTTCCATTTTAAAAAATTAACTGAGGCCATCTAGTGAGTATGAAGTGGTGTCTCATGGTGGTTTTGATTTCATTTCTCTAGCAACTAATGATGTTGAGCATCCTTTTTTTTGAGGCAGTCTCAAGCTGTTGCCCTGGGTAGAGTGCTATGGCATCGTAGCTCATAGCAGCCTCCAACTCTTGGGCTCAAGCCATCCTCTGCCGGGAACCAAAACCTAAGAAAACCTAAGAAAAAGCTTATCAGGAATATTCACAGCCGGAAAGTATTTATGGGTGGGTAGGGCATTGTTACCCTTGGCTCCAGGAACTTGGTTCCAGAAACTAAAAACATCACACCTTTTATCAGAGACCCCCCACCCTAACTCACCCGCGGGCATATTCCCCCCCTCTGCTTGTGTTTATATAGCTGTTAAAAAATAAAGTTTTTAAGAGCTTGATCAGAATCCTGTCTTGCTCTCGTTTCCTCGTGTCTCTTGTCTTTTTCACTCCCTCACATCCTACCCTAGGTCCCCGTTGAATTAGCCCTGCAGGCCGGGGCAATCCTCTTGCCTCAGTTTTTGTATTTTTAGTAGAGATGAGGTCTCACTTTTGCTTAGGCTGGTCTCGAGTTCGTGAGTTTAAGCTGTGCACCCACCTCAGCCTTCCAGAGTGCTGGGGTTACAGGTGTGAGCCGCAGGCCCAGCCTTGAGCATCTTTTTGTGTGTTTACCTTCCATTCGTTCTTCAGAAAAAATGTCCGCTCAAATCCTCTGCTGATTTTAAAATTGAATGTTTGTTTTTTTATTGCTGAGTTGTGAGTGTCCTTTATGAATTCTAAATGCCAGTCCTGGCTCGGTGCCTGTGGCTCAAGCGGCTAAAGCACCAGCCACATACAACTGAGCTGGCGGGTTGGAATCCAGCCCAAGCCACCAAACAACAATGACAGATGCAACAACAAAAAAAAAAATAGCCGGGTGTCGTGACAGGTGCCTGTGGTCCAACTACTTGGGAGGCAGAGGCAGGAGAATCGCTTGAGCCCGGAAGTTGGAGGTTGCTGTGAGCTGTGATGCCACAGCACTCTATCCAGGGCGACCGCTTGAGGCTCTGTCTAAAAAAAAAAAAAAAAAAAAAAAAAAGGAAATATAAATGCCACTCCCTTAGCAGAGAAATAATTTCCAAATATTTTTTCCCATCATATGAGTTCTCTTTGTTTTCTAGATGATGTCCTTAGAAGCACAAATGTTTTTAATTTTGATAAAGACTGACTTATCTGTTTCTCCTATGATTGCTTGTGCCTTTGTTGTCATAGCAAAAAAAAAAAAAAAAATTGCCTAATTCAAAATAACAAAAATGCATGACTGTTTTCTTCTGTGAGTTTAATATTAATAGTTTTAGCTCTCACCTGGGCACAATGCTGCACTCCTGTAATCCCAGCACTCTGAGAAGCCGAGGTGGGAGCATCCCTCAAGCTCAGAAGTTCAAGACCATCCTGAGCAAGAGCAAGACCCCATCTCTAAAAATATCTGGGCATCGTCGTGGGTGCCTATAATCTCACTACCAGGGAGGCTGAGGCAGGAGGATCACTTGAGCCCAAGACTTTAAGATTGCTGTGAGCTGTGACACCAGGGCACTCTACCAAAATGAAATAAAAATCCAAATACCACCTCTTCAACAGGCTTTCCCTAACCACCCAATCTAAAACAGACCTTTGGGCTCTGCGCCTGTGGCTCAAGCGGCTAAGGTGCCAGCCACAAACACCTCAGCTGGCGGGTTCAAATCCAGCCTGGGCCTGCCAGACAACAATGACTGTAACCAAGAAATAGCTGGGTGTTGTGGCGGGCACCTGTAGTTCAGCTACTTGGGAGGTGGAGGCAGGAGAATCGCTTGAGCCCAGGAGTTGGAGGTTGCTGTGAGCTGTGATGCCACAGCACTCTACCCAGGGTGACGGCTTGAGGCTCTGTCTCAAAAAATAAAAAATAAAACAGACCTTTGGTCACACCCACTAGGCCTTAACTCTTTCTCCAGGGTCTCTCCTTATTCCCCTATGGTGCTGTCTCTATCACTATTGCTGTGCAGTGATTGCAACTGGCACGTATAAGTCCTCCAATGTTGTTGTTTTGCATGATTGTTTTAGCTATTCTGGGTCTCTTCCAATTCCATATGAATTTTAGGAATTGTCCTTTTCTGCAGCTTATCTACTTTTGCAAGGAAGGAAGTGTGGAAGTGTGATTTTGATAGGGAATTCTTTAACTCTGTGGATCAGATTGGGAGTGATGTATCTTAACATGAGCACCTGTGACTCTCCTCTTATTCACGTCCTCTTACTTTCTCTTTCAACAATGTTTTATAGTTTTCAGTGTACAAACCTGAAGGACTCCTCTTAGTATCTTGTAGGTCAGAAATAAACTCTAGTTTATTAGTAACAAACACTCCTATTCTTTGTTTATCTAAGAGTGTCTACATGTTTCTTCACTTTTTTTTTTTTAGAGGCAAAGTCTCACTTTATTGCCCTCGGTAGAGTGCCGTGGCATCACAATTCACAGCAACCTCCAACTCCTGGCTGAGGTGATTCTCTTGCCTCAGCCTCCCGAGAAGCTGGGACTACAGGCACCCACCACAACACCCAGCTATTTTTTTGTTGCAGTTTTGGCTGGGTTTGAACCCACCCCCCTTGGTATATGGGACCAGTGCTCTACCAGCAGAGCCAGAGCCTCAAGCTATCGCCCTGGGCAGAGTGCCGTGGCATTACAGCTCACAGCAACTTCCAACTCCTGGGCTCAAGCAATTCTCTTGCCTCAGCCTCCCAAGTAGCTGGGACTACAGGTGCCCACCACAACATCCAGCTATTTTTTGGTTATAGTTGTCATTGTTGTTTGGCAGGCCCGGGCTGGATTCGAACCTGCCAGCTCTGGTGTATGTGGCTGGTGCCTTTGCAAATTGAGCTATAGACTCTAAGCTGTTTCTTCACTTTTGAAAGATAATTTTTTTTTTTTTTTTTTTGAGACGGAGTCTCAAGCTGTTACCCTGGGTAGAGTGCTGTGGCATCACAGCTCACAGCAAACTCCAACTCCTGGGCTCAAGCGATTCTTCTGCCTCTGCCTCCCAAGTAGCTGGGACTACAGGCACCCGCCACAATGCCTGGCTATTTTTTGGTTGCAGCCGTCATTGTTGTCTGGCTGGCCCGGGCTGGATTCGAACCTGCCAGCTCAGGTGTATGTGCCTGGTGCTTTAGCCGCTTGAGCCACAAGCACCGAGCCTTGAAAGATAATTTTGCTGTACATAGACTTCTTAGTTGACAGATTTTTTTTCTTTCATCAATTTGCCTATTTCACTTTACTGCCTTCTAGCCTGAACGCTGCCTTAGAGGAAATTAGCTGTTAATCTTTTTGAGGCCCCCTTGTATGTTATGAATTGCTTATCTCCTGCTCTTTTCAAGGTTCTCTCTTTGTTTGACCTTCAATAGTTTGATTATGATGTTACCTACGTATGGATCTAGGAGTTTATCCTATTTGCAGTTTATCCTGTTAGGATATGTAGATTGATGTCTTTCATCAAATTTATCTTTTTGGCTCTTATATCTTCCAACCGTCTTCCTGCCATTTTCTCTCTCTTCTCTCCTGGGACTGTCATTATGAGTATGTTAGTGCGCTTTATGAGGCCTCAGAGATCACTGAGATCTATTCATTTTTCTTCAGCTATTTTTCTTTTCCTTTCTCAGACTAGATAATCTCAGCTACCTCATCTTCAAACTCAATGATTCTTTCTTCTGCCTATCCAAATCTGCTGTTGAGCCCCCTTGAGTGAATTTTTCATTCTAGTGATTGTACATTATTGTACATTTCAACTCTATAATTTCCATTTGGTTCCTTAAAAGGCATTATTTTGGTAAAATATACACAACATAAAATTCACCATTTTAATGAATTGTAACCATACAGTTCAGTGGCATACATTCATACAGTTGTGCAACCATCACCACTATCTACAGAATTTAAAAAAAATCATCCCATACTGAAGTTCTGTACCCATTAAACAATTAACTCCCTGTGTACCCCTCCCCCACCTCCTGGTAATCACTGTTCTACTTTCTGTCTCTACAAATTTACTACTCCAGGTACCTCATATAAGTGGAATCATGCAATATTTGTCCTTTCGTGGCTGGTTTGTTTCACTTAGCATATCTTTAAGGTTCATCCACATTTATCATGCATCAGAATTTGATTCTTTTTCTAATGCTGAATAATGTTCCACTGTATGTCGATAACCCATTTTGTTTATTTGTTCACCCATCAATGGACATTAGGGTTATTTTCCATTTCCTTTTTATAATTTCCATCTCTCTCTCTGTCTCTTTTTTTTTTTTTTTTTTGCAGTTTTTGGCCAGGGTTGGGTTTGAACCCGCCACCTTCAGTATATGGGGCTAGTGGTGCCCTACTCCTTTGAGCCACAGGCATTGCCCTATAATTTCTATCTCTCTATGAATATTTTCTAGTTAGTGAAGCATTATTCTCAAAATTTCCTTTCGATCCCTTAGATGTTGTTTCCTTCAGCTCTTTGAATATACATTTAAAGTAATTAATTTAGAGTCTTTGTCTAGTAAATTCAATGTCTGGGCTTCCTCGGGGACTGTTTCTATTGATTGTTTTTTCTCCTGTGTATGCACATAGTTTCTTGTTTCTTTGCATGTCTTGTAACTTTTTGTTGAAAACTAAACATTAGTCCAGGCATAATGGCTCACACATGTAATCCTAGCACTGTGGGAGGCCAAGGCAGGTGGCCAACGTGGGTGGATTTCCTGAGCTTGTGAGTTCAAGACCAGCCTGAGCCAGAGTGAGACCTTGTCTCTTAAAAAATAGCTGGGCGTTGTGGCAGGTGCCTATAGTCCCAGCTACTTGGGAGGTTGAGGTAAGGGAATTGCTTAAGCCCAAGAGTTTGAGGTTGCTGTGAGCTGTGACACCATGGCACTGTACCAAGGGCAACAAAGTGAGACTGTCAAAAAGAAAGAAAGGAAGGAAGGAGGAAGGAGGGAGGGTGGGAGGGAGGAAGGAAGGAAAGTAAACTAGGCTCAGCGCCTGTGGCTCAAGCAGCTAAGGCACCAGCCACATACACCTGAGCTGGCGGGTTTGAATCCAGCCTGGGCCCGCCAAACAATGACAGCTGCAACCAAAAAATAGCCAGGCATTGTGGTGGGCGCCTGTAGTCCCAGCTACTTGGGAGGCAGAGGCAGGCGAATCACTTGAACCCAGGAGTTTGGGGTTGCTGTGAGCTGTGATTTCACAGCACTCTACCCAGGGCGACAGCTTGAGGCTCTGTTTCAAAAAAAAAAAAAAGAAAGAAAGAAAGAAAAAGAAACGTAAACTAGATCTTAAAATAATACAATATGACATGACAAATTAGATTCTACACCACCCTCATGGTTTGTTGATGTTCCCACTTGCTGCAGTTGAACACTCCTCTCTCTTGTAAGCACCTGCAAGTGCAGTCACAGGGACTACACATTTCACCAACTCTATTTCCAGCCCTTTCTCTGAGGCACAAGTTTGTACGACACCCAGTCTGCTTCTCCGTTGTCTTGGGGGCAGCTTTGTTTTGCATGGCAGCTTTGCCAAATGTTTTGCGTAGCACGGTTCTCCATCCTTCTGACCTCTGTGATAGGCATCTTGAAGACAGACAGAGGCCTCGGGGGGTTTGTTGTAGCTGTTCTCCTCTTCCAGCACCAATCTCCGTCTCACTGGGATAGGTGTGGGGTCGCCAGCGTTTCAGTCACTTATAGCCACGGCTTATTCTCACCCACTTCACATGGCAGAGATCGGCTCTTCCATCCTTACTTTAAGTCGATAGAACAACTGTTACCTGGAACACTGTGGCTCTTCCTAGATACAGACAAAGAACTTTGGGGGGTGGGGTCTTACAACGGCAATTAAATGCTCTGTGTGAGGGTGCCACGGAAACCCTTCTTATCATACTTCCTTGGCCTATACTGGTCCCACGGTCCCACTGACCACGAGGGGACTAGGCAGTGCAGGTTTCCCCCACACTCCTGAAGATGGAGCAGAGTTGGTGAGCAGCACTGTGACGACCTACTTCCCTTGTTAAAATCATCCCCTTTAATCCCATCTGCTACAATTCTAGTTATTGGGTTTTACAATTTATCCTCTAAATAATAAATAGTAGCATTCTGTATAGAATGTGTTCTGAATAAATGATGTGGCATAATGTTATTGAATTTTGCCAGATAAGAAACATTTGCCTTGGCTCGGCGCCTGTGGCTCAAGCAGCTAAGAACTAGCCACATACACCTGAGCTGGCGGGTCTGAATCCAGCCTGGGCCTGCCAAACAACAATGACGGCTGCAACCAAAAAATAGCCGGGTGTTGTGGCAGGTACCTGTAGTCCCAGCTACTTGGGAGGTGGAGGCAGGAGAATCACTTGAGCCTGGGACTTGGAGGTTGCTGTGAGCTGTGATGCCACAGCACTCTACCCAGGGCAACGGCCTGAGGCTCTGTCTAAAAAAAAAAAAAGAAGAAGCAGCATTTGCCTTATCCCATGTGCACAACTTTGTAGGGATGGTCTTCTAGACCCCAGAGCTGCCTCACTGGAAGCTGAAGCTGTGCAGTGTAACCCACAGAACACCTACAAGAGCAACATTTCTGGCAGTAATACCTCTGGGCTTTTAATGCCTGAACTTTAAAGAACGTATGTATCTCTCAATGCACTTTCTAGCAATATTTATACAGGAACATTTTATACTTACATCTACCAAAACCAATAAAAGAATTTTAATAAATTTTAATAAAAGAATGTGTAGGCAAAGTTTTGAGCTGTATTCCAGAAACAATGAATACATTGTTGTAATCACAAGAGGATGTTTTGTAAAACTTGAGGATCAACAAAGGAATGCCTGTTCTCAGACCGGGCAGGGCAGGGGGTGCTGGGCTGGGCTGCGGGGCAGGGCTCCTGCAGAGAGCTGTGCTGACCCTTGTACACATGCCAGGGTGCAGGGCACAACATGCCCAGTGTTTTACAGTCACTTGTATGTAGGTGTGTTACATGCAAGTGTTACCCTGGTTTTGGTTGCATTATAATTTTTCTCATTTAAAATACATTGTAACTGAAGTTTTTGTGGGAAATATCTGAGTCTTGGAAATGGATTCCTGATGTTAAGTGGAGGATGCCTGTGTATGAGAACTTAACAGCAGAACATAACTTGGTTGTTGTTTTTTTTTTTTTTTTTTTTTTTTCAAATTTTGCTATTCAAGCATAGATAATCTTTTTCTTTCTTTCTTTCCTTTTTTTTTTTACATGGAGTGTCATTCTGTCACCCTGGGTAGACTGCTATGTCATCATACCTCACAGCAACCTCAAACGCTTAAGCCAAGCAATCCTCCTGCTTCAGCCTCCTGAGTGGCTAGGACTACAGGTGCCTGCCACAATGCCCAGCTATTTTTAGAGGTGAGGTCTTGCTCTTGCTCAGGGTGGTCTTGAAATCCTGAGCTCAGGCGATGCACCTGTCTTAGTCTCCCCAGAGTGCTCACAAACGTGAGCCACCACACCCAGCCCACAGATTATCTTTTTCAAACTTTTTAATTTTCAATATTCAAAGCTACTGCTGGTGTGTGTGTGGTACCTTTGTGTTTGCTGAGATTGTGGACAAACGCCACCATCCTCACTCATCGGCTGATCTTTTCCATGTCCAAAGACATTGAAATGAAAACAAAATTCATACTCCTTTGAGTATATTTATAAAGTAACCAGGATCTAATTTTTTTTAAGTTCACTAGTGAGAAGAATTCATGTTTATTAAGTTTCCAAACATGTCTTACCTGTGACTGCTATTTGGATATTAGAAATCTGTATTTGAGGAGGGTAGGTTTTAGTGGGCCATCTCCTTTCAGACACCCACTGGGCTGAAGCACCTGTGTTGGGAGCTCAGATTGTGTGATAGGACATTAGGTCAGTGAAGCCCTTTGGTTACCAGACGAGTTTCTCCTTCAGGAGGTGACGTGGAGCCTTCACAGATCAGACACAATACTCGCTTTCTCCTCTCTGGAAACTGGAATGAAAAAAAAAACAAAAAAACAAAACTGATTTTGTTAGAATAAGACGCTTTGCTGCCATCTGCTGGACCATACCCATAACAGATACCTGCTTTGCCATCAGCCCTGGTTGGGGCGGATACATGTTGAAGCCATAATTAAACACATGCTAGGCAGGCCCAGTGGCTCAGTTTGTGATCCCAGCACTCGGGGAGGCTGAGGCAGGAGGCTCTAGCTCAGAGCGAGACCCCATCTCTACTAAAGACAGAAAACTAGCGGGGCGTCGTGGTAGCACCTGTAGTCTCACCTACTCTGAAGGCTGAGGCAAGAGGATCATGTGAGCCGTGTTTGAAATTGCTGTGAGCTGTGATGCCTCCGTACTCTAGTGAGACTCTGGTCTCAAAGAAAAAAAAAAACACATGATAATGAAAATATGGAACAAAGTCTGAATGAAGGAGGCCAAGGCGTGGCAGTGCCCCGGGGGCAGTGCTCCGGCAGCCAAGGTGCCCAGTGCCACTCTCCTTTCCCTGGAGGCCTCTGAACCTGTCTTCTGCTTTCTCAGCGCAAACGCAGATGCCATATCGTTGCGAGGGGCCTCTCCATTTGAGGGGCAGAGAGAAGAGAGCCTCATCTTCTCAGGAGAACTGGAGGGTATGTGAGGTCAAGGAAGACTCAGCCAGCACCCCCAGCCCAGGACCGGCCTCCTGTGTCTTGGCTACCCACTGTGGCCCACATATCCTCAGATCAGGCCCAAGAGGGGTCCTGACTCCTGAGCAGTGGGAGGGAAGAGACAGCTGGGCAACCATGGGAACTGCCCAGAGTGGGCAGGGAGGGTATAATCCCACTTGGCCTGCGGTGCTCTAGACCTGTGGCTGTTCCCTGGAGGCTCAAGCAAGTACCTTCAGCTGCTCCCCTTTACGGGCTCAGCCTCTGCCCTGTGGTGCCCACTGGGAACCTTCCTGGCTCCATGGCTGGGAGTTTGGACTCTGTCCCCAGAGGCTCTGAAATCTGTCAGAATGGGACTTTTTTTGCAAGTCTGCCGGTGTGTGCAGTGTACTTGCAGGAGGCCGGCGTTCTAGCAGCCTGTCAACACCATCCACCTGTTCATTAGCTGGGATCTTTCTGTGAGGAGAAATTGCCCTCTTCTGTGTTGGTCCAGTCTGTATAGGGAAAGTGGGGTAAATATTAGATTTTTTTTTTACCCTTATTTATCAATTAAAAAATTTTAAACTGGTTCCCAGGATCCTCCAAAGATGGGAGACTAAGTTTTTTTATACTCAGGGATTTAAGCAGCTGAGTATAGTCAAACTGTCCCATCTTCCAAATACATTTCTGTTAGGAATATGATAAAGACTCCTGTTCTGAGAACAGACAGGGCAAGAAGCCATTTCCAACAGATCACAGGAACCCCACTCCTTCTGGGTGCAGCCCTGGGGGCCAGTCATATCAGCCACAGGGGGCTGGCTCTGACCCATCCTTGCTGGAGGGACACGCCCTTGGGTCCTCTGCCATGGAATGAATGCCTGGACAGCCTGTGGAGACAGAAGCTGAGATGCTCTTGGGGTCTGGGCCCAGAAAGCAGGCTGCTCAGGGTTCCTTGTCCCTCTGGGCCCTAGCCAGCTATGGTTACTTGTGCGATGGCCTCTGTCCTGCAGATAGCTGCTTACTCTCCTCTGCACCCCACCCCATGTCCAGGCCACAGCACCACTGCATATGGGTGTGAACTGAAATTAAAGCCCTAACTCCCATAACAGGATGGACACCTCTTGGCCAAGAAGACCCCAGAAAAAAAAGCCTTAAAACTGAGTTCCCAGCCATGACTGGAGGAATGAAGTACAATCACATGTGTGTTTTCTCTCTGTGATTGTTCATGGCTCCTACAGCTTGCTGAGTGTGTATAACTGGCCACCCTCCCTATCAAATCCAATTCCATTTACCTGCTCCCAGTGTGGCTGGAGTAATGTCTTGTAGCCACTCCAGGTTGAGAAATCCTTCACCAGAAATAATGCTCTCTTTTAAAAAACAAAACATAAACCTCATTTAAAAAATTTACATGGGGAAACACTGGTTTGGGTGGGAGCTGCCAGGGGGCTGTGAGATGATCTGCAAAAATCAGCTGAGGCCCCCAGAGAACAAGGACGGCCGTGCTGAGCCAGAGACAGTGCTGTCCTGGGGACCCCAGTGGGCAGACAGCACAGTGGTGAGTGTGGTGAGTGATAGAGTCAAATGTAGGGACCCGCCCAAATCAGATGTCCCACCCAGGAAAGGGAATGTGCCACCCCCCACCCTTCTGACCTTTAACCCCCCCATCCACCTTAACCCATGGGCTGACATCCTTTTTGAGCTCAGCTCACCTGCACCTGGGTGGAAAGAAAGGCCAATGTTGCCCACACAGAACCTGGACTCTGTTTCCTTTTGTTCATGTTTTAAAATAATCTTTTATTTTCTGTCTTTGACCTCTCATTTTGGTGCCGTGACTCAGATTGGAAATACCGTATATACTCGAGTATAAGCCGACCCGAGTATAAGCTGACCCCCTTAATTTTACCCTAAAAACTGGGAAAACTTAGTGACTCGAGTATAAGCCGAGATGGAAAATGCAGCAGCCACTGGTAAATCTCAAAAATAAAAATATATACCCAAAACAATTACAATAATTGAGGAATCAGTAGGTTAAATGCTTTTTAATATTTATTGCTAAAGAAAAACTGTAAACTAGCGACAACTTTAAAACTTTAAATAAAGTGCAGAAAACCGTAGCTTAACAGGCAATCAAGCTAAATCACAATCACCGAATCAAATAACCTGTATGACCCGAGTATAAGCCGAGTTCAGGTTTTTCAGAATAAATTTTGTGCCCAAAAAACTCGGCTTATACTCGAGTATATACAGTATATAGAATTATGCAGATCAGTAATTACATGTACCTTTGTATAAAGCAATGAATAATATATCCACACAATAGTCTAAGTTACTTAAGCCATTTCCGATTGAAGATTTTAATAAGCTTGGATGACAATAATGGAGACAAACCACCCCTACCTAGATAATCACTTCTTCCACTTAGCTTCCTTTCTGGTTTGAAGTCTCCTTGGGATATCTCATGTCCTTTCAAATATTCCTTTTCCTCCTAGGGAGCTCTCAGTGGTCACTTACCTCCCAGTGGCCTCTTGTCATCTCTGAGAGGAAGTCAAATCCTATTTTTTCCCTTTACCAGCCATCCTGGCTGAAGAAGTTTGTTGTCAAATGTTGATGACACCCAAGTACATGAAGATCTGCAACCCAACCAATCTTTTGGAGCAATCTTGGTGCCATAATCCAGGGAAACCTTCCAGTGCTCCGGGTCAGACCCTGGGTGACATTGGGCTCTGGGTCAGACCCTGAGTGACATTGGGCTCTAGTCTGTGGCTGCTCCGACCAGAACATTCTTAGGCACATTTGCTTTTCCTGTTTCAGGGCTGTACTTTCAGGCGTTTAGCTTTTCACCCTCCCATTAGGCATAATTCTATCAGAGGGTATAATTGGCTGCATGTCTAAGCTGACATAGAAGTCCAGCTACTCTGCAGCTGCTGGAGAGACCACATGGGTAGGCCATATAGAGATAGAAAGAGGCCCCTCAAGGCTTTGAATCTTCCTAGCCTCAACCCACAGACCTTTGAGTGAGTGATGTTTCAAATGATTCTAGCCCCAGATTTCAAGCTGCCCCACAGAGATGAGCCTTCCCTACTATGTCTGTCTAGGTCCTGACCCACAGTGAGCACTATAAATGGTTGTTTTACACACTCAGTTTGGAGTAATTTCTTAAGCAGCCAACATAACCAGCACAGAAGGGAGGGGTGATATTTGTATCTCAAATGGCATTATAGCATCATAGAACCCACTGTTACAAGGATAACTTTGCAAATATCTGATTGATTCGTTGTGTGTTGATTTTATTTGATCCTTCCGTCAGAGATATGAGATTCTCAGAAGATTCTCTCAGTTGCCAATCTGAGTGGGACTGGGACTTCAGCTAGACTAGAAGGTGGTTCCTTTACAAAGGGCCTTCTCTACAGAAAGCCCCTCTGCTAGCTAACAATTAGATTCATGTAATTAAAATTACATGAATTCATGTAATTAAAATTAATCAATAGGAAGCAACTATCTGTCCAGGATGAGATGCTGAAGAGAAAACATCTTTCCAGGCTTCTGTAGAGTTTAATTTTTTCAGCTCTGAGAAACAGAAAACTCAATTTAAAGTAATTTTAAGACAGTGGCTCATGCCTGTAATCCTAGAACTCTGGGAGTCTGAGACAAGTGGATTGCTTTGAGCTCAGGAGTTCAAGACCAGCTACTCAGGGGGCTGAGGCAAGAGAATCTCTTGAGCCCAAGAATTTGAGGTTCCCGTGAGTATGATGACACCATGGCACTCTACCCAGAGTGAAGGAGTGAGACTATCCCAAAAAATAAATAAATAAAATAACTTTAAACAATACAGTAAATTTAGCTCATATAACACGAAGTCCAGAGCAGGGCAGCTCAAGAGTTGGTTCATTCAGTGGCTCGGCAGCGTCAACAAGGATCCAGGTTGCTCCCCCTTGTGCTCCACCATCCTCAGTGTGTCCTGCCCAAACTAACTCCCCTGGTGGTCCCAATATGGCGGCACCAAGTGTCAATGTGCAACAGGACAACATCCAGAAGGGGTAAGGGCCCATTTCTCCTGCATGTATCCCTAGACTTGTACTATTTGTGATTTACTGTGCAGAACCAAACATAGGCCCAGGCCCCTCTGCAGACAGGGAAGTGGACAGCAGGAAGCAGGATGTAGCATCATTCAACAAACTTGGGTAAGGAAGATGCAACTAACTGACTGACACAACTAGTCTCTAGTAACTAGAGAATAATGTCTCACAGTAATTAAAATTTCTTCTTCCCCATCCTGAGGATGCCATAAGGAATGGTATCTGTGTGCAGTTCTTACTATGGTATCTTCAGCTCCTCAAAGAAAATACATGACTCAAAAAGCTAAACCCTAAGCCTTATCTTTTTTAACAATCACCTACCCACATGCACTTGAGCACCTTTTGACAGAAAATAAATAGCACTCCTATTTTGATTGGCACTCCTGGTGGGTGAGAGCTGGTCTGCGTGCCATCACCAATGGAGAAATAGGAGTGTCCATGAGGGAAGGGTGGGGAGGCATTTAGCATTTATCAAGCTATGAGGAGTGGCTGCCACTCATCTCTTAGAGCAGGGAGCTGGCAGGCCAAATCTGGCCAACCACCTTTTTTTGTATGATGCACAGGCACCGAGCATTTTTTGATGGCTGAAAAAAATTAAAAGAATATTTCAGGTCAGGACATAGGAAGACAGGGACAAGGCAGCTGTCAGGAACAGAACCTTCACCGGAAACTGATGACATTGGCACCTTGATCTTGGACTTCTAGTTTCCAGAATCATGAGAAAATTGTCTGTTGAAGAAAAAAAAAAAAAAAAGAATATTTCATGATATGTGAAGATTATATGAAATTCAAATTTTAGTGTCCATAAATGAAGTTTTTGAAGCAGTTGTGTTCATTCCTTTAAGTATTGTCTATGACTGCTTTCAAGCTACAACAGCACAGTTAAACAGTGACAGAAATGGAATGATTCATGAAACCTAACATATTTACAATCTGGGCCTTCACAGGAAAAGTGTGCTAACCCTTGTCTCAGAGCAAAAGCCCTGATGAGGCCTCCCCCCTCCCCCCAGCACTGGGTAGGGTTATGCCTGCAGCCACCCTCGGGTAGAAACCCCTGACAGAATCTAACCCATTTACCACAGGGGTTCTTAGACCTAGAGAATGTCCAGGGGAGCTTTTAAAAAATGCCCTGCTTATGGCAGACCTTTTGGGTGCAGAATACAACTACAAGAGGGACTCTACCTAACAAACACAAATATCCTAACCTAGCTATTTGTACCCTCACAATAACCTGAAATTTTAAAAAAAGGAGTGTAAAAAAAGAAGAAAAAATACCATGCTTGTCCTCCACCTGGACCAATTAAATGAAAATCTCTGGGGATGGGCCCAGGCATTCTTTCAAAGGCTCCCCAGGTGATCACAAAGTACAGTCAAGTGTGTGAACCACTGTGAGATGCTCGTTGCCAATGTTAGGCCTAGTTTCTGGAGCTTTTTCTGAGAAAGCGCCATCACTCACCCTTGGGCAAGTATTTTAGGAACAGCCTATCAGGATACAGCTGAGCAAAAAGAAGTAGAGAAGCAAGCTATGTTTAACCCCTACCTTTCATTTTTACAGGTGTGCAGTCAAATGACCTCACTTGTGTACCGGTGAGTTCCTGAGGTTTCCCAGGCCAGGGAATCCTTGCCACCAGGGCTCTCTTTGTATTTCATGCCAACTCTCAACAGAGAAAACACAATGTCTCACTCTGCCACTCACTGGTTTATTTTCCTTCACCTAAAAGGCGGCTGGCCCTGGCTGGGGGTGGGAGCAGAAGCAGCAGAAGACCAGAGAAACCTTGGGACACCAGAGGGGTTTCTGGATGCGTGTGGCAGGGAGTCTCTGGCACCATCCTCATGGCAGTAGTTTGGGAGCTGACAGAAGAGTCAGCAAAGGAGGCAAACAGAAGCCTGGTCACTGCCCCACCCAGGAGCAGTTTAGATGCACATCTTTCTCAATGGCAGCAAAGACCTCCCTTTTCTTTGGCTTGTCACAGATGAGTCATATATAGTACCTACTTTATTTCATTCACTCACTCAGTAGGTGTTTACTGAGCATCAATTACTTACCACGCCCTATGAAGTTCAAGAATACAATAATGAATAAGAACCCCCAAAAGAGTGCATCCCCTGCAGGGGTCCTCAAACTACGGCCCACAGGCCACATGAGGCAGTGTGATTGTGTTTGTTCCCATTTTGTTTTTTTGCTTCAAAAGCAGATATGTGCAGTGTGCATAGGAATTTGTTCATAGTTTTTCTTTTTAAACTATAGTCCGGCCCTCCAACAGTCTGAGGGAAAGTGAACTGGCCCCCTGTTTAAAAAGTTTGAGGACCCCTGCTAGAGGAAGAGACAGCCACAGTAGCCCACTCCTCTGCAGTGCTGAAGGGCTGCCCCCGAGGACCTCTGCAGGAGGCCACCAGACCTTCTCTGCAAGGAGAAATGACCATCTCTCCAAGAAGAAGTTGCACTTGGACTGAGCTTGAAGAATTCCTGGTCAGGTGAAGGAAGGTATCTCCTGCTGAGGATAGAGCATTTACAAACATGTGGTGGCTGGAAAGAGGATGAGATGGATCTGACCAGAGCCCAGGCAAGGAGTTGTCAAGGGTGGGTGGAAGTTGAGGCTGGAGATGAAAACTGGAGGTGGCTCGGGTGTGGCCAAGATCACCCGAACCAGAGGGAACTATTGGAGCTTTTCAGAAGACAGTGACCTTCAGAAGAAGGAAGCTTTGGCTGGGTGTGCTAGGTTCTGCCTGACGACAGGAGCAATGGGCACACACATTGCTCAGGATGAGATGTGATAAGCTTCTAAACTGCCGCCATGATGATGGTGCCAAAGACTCCTTACCACACCCACCCAGAAACCACTCTAGCTTTCCAAGGTTTCCACCTCTCCATTCTTCTTCTGCCTGCTCTGTTCCCATTCCCAGCCAAAGCCAGCATGAGAGAACACCAAAACTAATAATGCTCGATAAAAACTCTGTCAGGTTTATCATTACTCTCAATTAATGTGAATGGCTTAAATTGCCCTCTAAAGAAACACAGGGTGGCTGACTGGATACAAAAACTCAGGCCAAACATCTGCTGCATTCAAAAATCTTACCTTACCTTAAAAGATAAACATAGACTCAGGGTGAAGGGAGGGTGATTTATAATTCAGGCAAATGGAAATCAGAAAAAAGCAGGTGTTGCAATTTTATTCGCAGATACAATAGGCTTTAAAGCAATCAAAGTAAGAAAAGACAATGATTGTCACTTCTTATGTGTTAAGGGCAACACTGAACATGATGAGATTTCAATTATCAACATCTATTTTTGCACCTAACCAGAATGCACCTCAATTTATAAGAGAAATTCTAACTGACATGAGCAATTTAATTTCCCCCAGTACCATAATTGTTGGAGACTTTAACACTCCTCTGGCAGTGTTGGATAGATCCTCAAAAAAGAACCTAAGCAAAGAAATTTTAGAATTTAACTTAACCATTCAACATTTGCATCTAATAAACATGTATAGAACATTTCCTCCTAACAAAACTGAATACACATTTTTCTCATCAGCCCATGGATCATCCTCCAAATTTGATCACATCTTAGGTCACAAGTCTAACCTCAGCAAATTTAAAAGAATAGAAATCATTCCTTGTATTTTCTCCGACCACCACAAAGTAAAAGTTGAACTCAGTAACAACAGGAATCTCCACACGCATACAAAAACGTGGAAACTAAATAACCTCATGCTGAATGATAGCTTGGTCAGAGACGAGATTAAGAAGGAAATTACCAAATTTTTGGAACAAAACAATAATGAAGAAATGAACTTGGATACAGCAAAGGCAGTCCTAAGAGGAAAATTTATAGTTTTTCAAGCCTTCCTTAAGAAAACAGAAACAGAAGACATCAATAACTTAATGGGTCATCTCAAGCAACTGGTAAAGGAAGAACTTTCCAACCCTAAACCTAGCAGAAGAAAAGAAATAACTAAAATTAGAGCAGAAATTAATGAAATTAAAAACAAAAAATATATACAACAGATCAACCAATCCAAGAGTTGTTTTTTTTTAAAAAAGGTCAATAACATAGATAAACCATTGGCTAACCTTACCAGAAGTAGAAGAGTGAAATCTCTCATTTCATGAATCAGAAATGATAAAGGCCAAATAACAACAGACTCCTCAGAAATTCAGCAAATCCTTAATGAATACTACATAAAACTCTACTCTCAGAAGTATGAAAATCTGAAGGAAATACATCAATATTTAGAAACATGCCACCCTCCCAGACTCAGCCAGAAAGAAGTGGAAATATTGAACAAGTCTATAACAAGCTCTGAAATAGCATCAACTATAAGAAATCTCCCCCAAAAGAAAAGCCCAGGACCAGATGGCTTCACATCAGAATTTTACCAAACCATTAAAGAGGAACTAGTACCAATATTACTTAATCATTTCAAAACATAGAAAAAGAAGGAATATTTCCAAACTCACTCTATGAAGCAAATATCACCCTGATACCCAAACCAGGAAAAGACTCAACAAGAAAAGAAAATGATAGACCAATATCTCTAATGAATATTGATGCAAAAATATTCAATAAGATCCTAGCAAACAGAATCCAACAACACACCAAACAAATTATACATCATAACCAGGTGGATTTCATCCCAGAGTCCCAAGGATGGTTCAATATATGTAAATCCATAAATATAATACATCACATAAACAAATTAAAAAACAAAGACCATATGATTCTCTCAATGGATACAGAAAAAGCTTTTGACAATATTCAGCATCCTTTCTTGATCAGAATGCTTAAGAAAATAGGTATAGAAGGAACATTTCTTAAACTGACCGAGGCTATCTACAGCAAACCCACAGCCAATATCATAGTGAATGGAGTAAAATTGAAATCATTTCCACTCAGATCAGGAACCAGGCAAGGATGCCTACTGTCTCCACTGCTTTTTAACATTAAAATGGAAGTCTTAGCCACCGCAATCAGGCAAAAGAAGGCGATCAAGGGGATCCAGATAGGACCAGAGGAGATCAAACTGTCACTCTTCGCAGATGATGTGATTATATATCTGGAAAATCCCAGGGAATCAACTGTAAAACTCCTAGAAGTGATCAAGGAATATAGTAACGTCTCAGGATACAAAATTAAAACTCATAAATCAGTAGCCTTTATATACACCAACAATAGTCAAGGGAAAATAACAATCAAAGACTCTATTCCCTTAACTATAGCGCCAAAGAAGATGAAATATCTGGGAGTGTATCTAACAAAGGACGTGAAAGATCTCTATAAAGAGAACTATGAAATTCTGAGAAAAGAAATAGCTGAAGACATTAACAAATGGAAAAAAATACCATGCTCATGGATGGGAAGAATCAACATTTCTAAAATGTCTATACTACCTAAGCAATTTACAGATTTAACACAATCCCTATTAAAGCACCTCTCTCATATTTTAAAGACCTGGAAAAATTAGTACTTTGTTTTATATGGAAACAGAAAAAAAAACTCAAATAGCCTAGACATTTCTCAGAAATAAAAACAAATCGGGAGGAATCACGCTCCCAGACTTCAGACTATATTATAAATCGATAGTGATCCAAACAGCATGGTACTGGCACAAAAATAGAGAGGTAGATGTATGGAACTGAATTGAAGACCAAGAGGTGAATCCAGACACTTATCATCATTTGATTTTTGATAAGCCTATTAAAAATATAAATTGGGAGAAAGATTCCCTACTCAATAAATTGTGCTGGATGAATTGGCTGGCAACTTGTAGAAGACTGAAACTGGACCCACACCTTTCTCCTCTAACAAAAATTGATTCTCACTGGTTAAAGGACTTAAACATAAGACATGAAATTATAAAAATATTCTTAGAGAGAGTGCAGGGGAAACGCTTGAGAAAATTGACCTAAAAGAATATTTCATGAGGAAGACACCATGGGCAATTGAAGCAACATCAAAAATACATTACTGGGATCTGATCAAATTAAAAATCTTCTGCACTGCCAAGAACACACTAAGTAAAGCAAATAGCCCTCAGAATGGGAGAGGATTTTTGCAAGTTGTTCTACAGACACAGGTCTAATAACCAGAATCTACAGAGAACTCAAACTTATTACTAAGTAAAAAACAAGTGATCCCATTTCATTGTGGGCAAGAGGCATGAACAGCTTCTCTGAAGAAGACAGGTGCATGGCCTACAGACACATGAAAAAATGCTCATCATCTTTAATCATCAGAGAAATGCAAACTAAAACTACTCTGAGATATCATCTAACTCCAGTAAGAGTACCCCACATCACAAAATCCCAAAACAGATGTTGGATGTGGAGAAAAGGGAACACTTCTGCACTGCTGGTGGGAATGCAAGCTAGTATGTGTCTTTTGGAAGGAAGTTTGGAGAACACTCAGGGATCTAAATGTAGACCTGCCGTTTGATCCTGCAATTCCTCTTCTAGGTGTATATCCAAAGGACCAAAAATCATTTGGCAATAAAGATATTTGTACCAGATTGTTCATTGCAGCTCAATTCATAATTGCCAAGTCATGGAAGAAGCCCAAGTGCCCATTAACC
>CAUYPK010131384.1:0-11850 GCA_963574355.1 Loris lydekkerianus | reverse complement strand
TCCCAGAGCTCTCTGAGAGAATGCTCCATTTTTGCTCTCCATTTCTCTTCCTCTTTGAGAGTTTGGGATCATTCAAAGGCTTTGTATTCAATGTCTGAAATCCTTTCTTCTGCTTGCTCCAGTCTGTTACTGAGGGATTCTGCTGTGTTTTTCAGGTATTTGAGGGCTAGAAATTCTTGCTTCACTTCATTAAAATCTTTGGTAGTTTTGTCTTTAAATTCATTAAATTCTTGAGACAACTTTTGAATTTCTTCTCAAATTTCTAATTCCAACTTTTGAATTGCTCCTCGGATTTCTAATTCCAAATTTTCCTCCATTCTATTAATCTTTTTTGCAATCCAAATTCTGAATGTGATTTCTGACATCTCAGCCAGCTGTTTATGAACGAGATCTTCAGTTACATCTGCCATATCTTTCCTTGGAGGGGTTGATCTATTCTGGTTATTCTTGTTACCAGAGTTTTTCTGCTGATTCCGCCCCATGATTATTTTACACCATTTGATTTTTCCCCTGGAGCTTTGTTGACAGTGCTATGGCCTGAGAAACTGGGGACCTATTTGGTGTGGTGGGGCTAAGGGGTTCTGTCTTCTTTTCAGCTTATCTCTGTCCGACCCTAGTGAAACAGTTACTCTGGGTTGAAGTCTCAGCTGCGGAGAAATACCAGCAATTAAGTCACCCCACCCGCACAGGCAGCCATTGGAAAAGGAAAATCAAGCCTTCCTACAACCACACACCCAGGGCACCACTTGAATAGTCCTCGGGCGAATGGCTCAGTTCAAATGGTGCAAAATATTTTGTCTCAGTCAGTACCTGTCTCATGTGGGAGAGTTTAAAAGGTCTCTGGCAACTGGATCGCAGCAGTCTGGTGACAACTCAGATATGACTTGCTCTGGTGCTCTGTGAAGTCAGGAAGGCCCACCCAGAAAATAGTTTAGTCTGGGAAGGTTGATGCCTCCTTCCCCACCTTGCACCTTTGTCACACCCAGTCACTGATAGCCCCACAGGGGTGTGTCCCAGTTGCCTCTAGTGAACAGATACTCCAGGGGTTTACACTGCCTGAATCACAAGGAAATCTATATCTGCTCAGCCAGGCTGCTGCACTCTGCCTCTATCCAGCAGGGGGAGGTGAGGCCTGACAACCTCGGGCACTTGATGGAGGCTGGGGGTGTTCACTCAGTTCCAGCCCCACCCCTGATTGATGTTACTGACAGAACAGAACAACTTTGCGGGAATTTGTTTCTGTCCCTGCTAAATTCCACTGTAGAAGAGAAGCTGTTTTGAATTCCCAGAGCCTGCGTCTCAGGTCCTGTCTTTGCTCCTGCAGGTTTATATTCAGTTAGCTGTCAGTTCTAGCCTCCTGCTTTCCTTTGTCTATAGGTTGATGATTCCCTGAGGGCTGGGTATGTTTTAGGCTCAGTAAAGTGGTCCTCTGGGTCAACCCCGCCCTGGGAATTTCCTGGCTCTGTGTATGCGTTTTCTAGTCCCCATGCTCTACCCAGGCCAGTACCACCTCAGGCAAACACTTTACTCACAGGGCCTGTGTTTTCATCCCAGATCTTTTCCATGTTGGTTGCCACCTGAGGAGATGCCCGGCCTCCTCTGGTTGCCCAGGGATACAGAGGGTTTGGCTTCGGAATATCCAGGAGTGAGCCCTATTGTTGCCAAAAATGGCTGCTGCTCTGCGCCTCGGGGCACTGCCACTCCAGTGTGGTTCCCTTTCAGCTGACCATTCTCTCCTCCCTCCTGTGCCACAGAATCAGTAGTGACCAGCTGCAGTCTAGGCCCTGTCCACACACCTTGAGAAATCACCGAAGAATCTGGACTCCTGTGGGACAGGCCTCTAGACCTCAGAGTGAGAGTGGAGGGGAGTGCTGGGAGCTCATAATTTCAGGTAGACAATATATACAGTTTTATACAGTTTTATGCCTGGCAGGAGAACACCGTGGCACCCTAGTAGGGGAGGTAGGTCCAGTTTTTAAATGTTCTCTCCCATGGAATATAGTGGAAGGACCTTTGAACTCTGCTCTTTTGTTTGTGGGTCACTCTGAGCCGTTCTTATGGGGGAGGGGAATCCTGTCTGCTTGGTGATGGATTTTGTACCTTTTGTTTGTATCCTTGGGGTCGTTGCTATCCTCAGCGGGGTTGATATGCATTCTTCAACCTTCTCTATTGGTATAGCTCTAAGCCACCATGTTATTTGCTAAATTTCTGTCCTTTAACTCTCCTTCTGGATGGGAGCCTCTGTGAAAGCAAGCTCTTCACCTCTTTTCATTCCTAATTCTTTATAAATTTCTCTCTCGGGATCAACATAGATTTCATGGGAATAACCAGTTAGTTTGCAAAAAGGTTCAATATAATGGTAGTATGACTGTCAAATCACTATAAGGGTGACATTTGCTTCTTGTAAGAAACTCTTAGGGATTTTGGCCAGATCTTCCATGTATTCTTTGCAGATATAACACAGGAAATGCCGCACAAAGACCATGATGGCCTGGCACTCCAGGAACAGTGTGCCGAACCTGGTAATTAGTTTTCATTAGTGTTTGTATATTTAATGTGTAGCCCCAAACAACTTTTTTTTTTTTTTTTTACAGTTTTTGGCTGGGGCCGGATTTGAACCTGCCACCTCCAGTATATGGGGCTGGCACCCTACTCCTTGAGCCACAGGCACCACACAGCCCCAAATAACTCTTATTCTTCCAGTGTGGAGCACAGAAAACAAACAAACAAAAAAACAAAAAAAAACAAGAAATGTTGGACAGCCCTGATGTAAACTCAGAGGAGCAACCAAGAGTTAAATATGCTAACTGTTAAGAGATCATTTTCAGAACAAGATAAAATCATGACTTTCATACAAATATAAAATTTGATTTAAGATTTACTTTACTCATAGGATATGAGGGAACTAGGCAGACATTTTAACTAGTTTAAAATAAAAGTCAAAAGTGCAAAAATTTTTATGGAGTAAAGGGATGTTGAAATGAATTTAAAATGGGGATCCTCCTGGTTTTTCTAGGGTGAGGTGGAGGAGTCAAGTCTTTACAGGACAGAATAGAATTTACATATCAGTTACCCATAAATTATAAAGAGTTGCAAAATAGTTCAGCCAGTGAACAGGGATGGAATCAGATAGACCCGAAGGATATGCCACAAATTATGCATTATTTTTCAGTGAAACAACATTCTTACTACAATCTACCTTTTTTGATCAAAAAAATGTAAAAGATTATCTTGATCAAAATACAAGACTTGTCTCATTAGATTTGACCTAATTATGTACATAGCTTCTGCGATTGTGCTAATTTGCCATATGGGCCTTCTTAAGTTTGTTTTGTCTTAATGGAAGTTTTCATGAGGAATCTCATATTGGACTTTTAAAAGCCTCCTATTACTTGTGGTCCTGACGCTAGCAGGATTTTGCCTATAGCACCTATACATTTGGGTAAATTCCTTTTTTCTCAGGTCCTAAAAATATCCTAAGGTTCCTGGCCTGCTAGGAAGTGACCTTGCATACTGATATGTAAGGCTAAGAACACTAGAAGGCATGTAGCATGCCAGTTTTCCCAAGATGGCTTTGTAAACAAGCTTTGTAAATTCAGTCTTCATGCATTAAAATTATGTTTGCAGCTAATTAAATGAGCATAATTTCTAAATATGACATCCTAGGCAAGTCCTTGATTATATAAGAACTGTTTTCAATTACATACAACTACAGTGCTATGAAAATAAGAATACTCAATAAGAGTTTCTGAATTCGGAAAGCATCAGACAGGAAGAATAAAATACAATTTACAAATATTTCATTTCAATGGACAGAAGCAGAGTCTACTAAATTATTATGAGTTATGGATAGTCTAGGAATAGAAAAATATAATACCTTTTCTCACCCATTACAAGGGTCATGGCCAACAGTCCTATATTAAAAGGCAGGTTAACAAGAGGAAAGCATGACAAATTTACTTAATCAAAGTTGTACATGACATGGGATCCTTCAAAATTAAAACCCAGAAAAATTCTCTGTTTTATGCTTGGATTTGATGAAGAATGGGCAGCTGTGCAAAAATGTGACTAGACAAAAGAGTATGGTTCTAGGGTGAGTAGTGGATCCCAACAAGGCCTATATAATCTTCTTGGGCTCTCTATGTCGCATTCCTTTCTCCTGGTTATGGGGCAAGACCCCTCTGCAACGAAGGTCTCCAAGGGAGAAAGAAGGGAGAGAGTAACCTTTCAAGGTTTAATGGCTTACTTTAGGGATGAGGTAGTTTTATTTTTTAATGACCCACCTTGAAGAAGTGGAATTCTGTTTTCCATGACTCATCTTGGGGGAGGAGAAGAGGGAAAAGGAGGACAGGAGAGGGAAACAGGAGAATGGGGAAAGATCAGAAAGACTTCTGAGGCTTTCCTAATTTCCCTCAGTTCAAAGGACTCAGTATGCCAAGGTGTCATACTTTAGGGTATTATGTTCTGAGCCACAACATTCCTTTGCCTGAAACTTTCCCAAAAGATTTCACACTCCACAAATTAGGTTGGTGAATTGACTCATAAGCCATTGCATCGGTCTCTTGATTTTAATTCCTATTCTGCTTGATCTTGGTTAGCAGTTATATGAAGCCATTAGTTTCTTCATTAGAGTTTTGGAAATTCTTACCCAGTACAAAGGAATGACGTTAAAGTTACTAGAGACCTGTATTCAAGAACACTTGACCAAGTCTTCTCAGTGAATCTCCTTGAAGAAAATTAATTTTGGATTGTAGCCTATTGGACATGCTTTTAGAGAAGAATAAGAATGATAACAAAGACAGAATAGCCATGGTTAAAAATATGATTAAATTTCATTACAACAATGATGCAACACCCAAGGAAATTTGGTTATTTTATCTGAAGTGCACAACATTTTAACTCAGTAATGAGAATTCTGACTGATAACATTAGATTTCTAGGGATGGCATGCAATTTTGGAACACTCGTGTTAGTAACATACCCATAAGTATAACTAAAGAAAGGTTAGCTTAAATTATTGTTAGACAATGCTTCCCATATAATTTGCCATAGCCAATAAGCCTAATTAGTTTACTGTCTCTCTTTTACAAGGTGAGAGAAATATTCTTTGTGGCTTTTCAGGGTCCAGAGTCGAAAATTTCAAAGCTAATTAGACTTCAAAAAGATTTTATTTAGAATTTGAGTAGGGGAAATGTGTCAAAAATGTCAAAGGGCTTAAAACACTTACTTAAATATGAAGTTTGTTATTTAATCAATAACAAATAATAAAAGCTTTTATTATTTATTTATTTATTTTGTGACTGAGTCTCACTTTGCCACCTTTGGTAGAGTGCGGTGGAATCATAGCCCACGGTGACCTTGAACTCTTGGGCTCAAGTGATCCTCTTGCCTCAGCCTCCCAAGTAGTTGGCATTACAGATGCCTACAACAATGTCTGGCTAGTTTTTTTCTATTTTTAGTAGAGACACATCTCGCTTTTGCTCAGGTTGGTCTCCAACTTGTGAGCTCAAGCAATCCACCTGCCTTAACCTCCCAGAGTGAGGCTTGAGCCACTGCACCTAGCTGATAAAGCTAATTTTCAATGAAACTTTTTAAATAAATTAATCGATTCTTGACCAGTCTTGACCACATGACATAAGATTTTCAAAGACCTTTGCTAGCCTTTAAAAAAAAAATCATTAGCTTTTCTTTTTTGGAGGATACAAAAACACATCCTTTATACATTTCCTTATCAAACGCATCTTACTTTCTTCACATATAGAGTTGTTTCCCTTATAAATTTTAGTAGTTTAATTGCGTATGTCAATTATAACTTTAACTTTTAATAACTATAAATGCTAGTGAAAGTAGAATCATTAGCTGTCAGATCATAATTCACCATTTCATAATTTTTATAAACATGTTTCTTCAATCTTTCATGTTAATAAAGTGATATATATTTAATTTCTCTATAACATAAGAAGATGCCAAATTAAATAAAGTTACACTATACTTTATAATTAATGTTTTGGTATTTTAAATTACTTAGAAATGACCCAGACATTTCATGAATATCTATTAGTTAACTTCACTTTAAGGTTTCAATTTACCCGAAAGATTTTTTGAAACTATTTTTAAGTAGGCATTTCGCAAAACATAATTTTTTTTTGCAGTTTTTGGCTGGGGCTGGGTTTTAACCCACTACCTCTGGTATATGGGGATGGTGCCCTATTCCTTTGAGCCACAGGCACCGCCCCATGCAAAACATAATTTTTAACGGAAAAGTTTACAAATAAACTTTTATCCAACTTGTATCTCATTTAATTCACTTACTCTTAACCATTATACTTGGACTGTTCGTAAAAATTTTGAGGTATTAAATAAAGCTAGCCACTATCTTAAGTATTTTTCTTTTTTTGTTGACAAACCAGACAAATATCAATAATATCACAGAAGAAAAGAAACTTCAAAGCTAAACATTGTCTTCCCTCTTTCTCTGTTTTCCATGACTAATATGCATCAAGCAATTCAGCAATTCATTTTTACTGTGCATTGTGTTCTTAGCTTAGATTTACAGTTTTATGACCATAAACATCTAGCAGAGAGAACACAAATCTGTCTGAACAGCAAACCCAGGCAAAAATGTATGTCTATATTTTATATTTAATAACATAAACATACAGAGAGAAGCAGATCTTACAGCTTTCACTCTAAAACTTTTAGTCACATACCAGGTCCAGTAATTCAAGACTCACTAGTTGAATCAGGCAAACAGGACAAATTAAAGTTACCTACTCATGTGGGTAAAGCTTTTTACCAATTTTTATGGAGAAGGCTTTTAAGATTTTTCGTTTGACCACTTTCTCCATAATTCTTCTCTTTTCCTTCTGATGACGGTAACTTCCCTGAAGTTTGTGTCTCCAAGAGATAACTGTCAAGTTCTGAAGAGAACAGAGTAGAAAATTTATATTTCAAAGCCACAGAGAAGGAATATAAGTTTTTTCGAAGGAGGTGTTTGAGGTATGTAAGTTAGGTGAGATACAGAGGAGGATTCAAAATGGATTCTGAGGCAACATAAAATTATAGGAATTCACTACAGGATTTTCAAGCAAATATAGAGATGGGCCTAGGAAATGTTTCAGAAGCCTAGCTCAAGTTTGACCATAGAAGCTCAAATCTCTCTTATCTCTGATGTTTCTTCATAGTAATGTTTTCCATCCACTAACCACCTAAGGGAGGATATAGGGACTTGAAGGAAGACATATCAAGTATTCAGGAGAACTGGAGGGAAAATTGAAGGTGGCAAAAGGAGGAAGCAAAAACAGAACCAAATAGAAATCAGACATCTTAGAGGAGACAGTTTGGGAAGATCTTAAGTCTCCCAAAAAGGCAAAGTTCCATATTATTCTTAACAAAAATCGTGCCAACAAGAAAGGAAGCATGCAGAGGGATTGAGCATCTAGTTGGCAGTGAGTAAAGAAGAGAAGCTTCAGTTGACTGAGAAGTTTCACAGAGAAGAAGGATCCACTAGAGCAGTGGTTTCCAACTGGATTCCAGAGGATATTAGGTATGGCATGAAAAATTGTAAAGATCAAAAAATAATTGTAAAGATTATTAATTAACTTATTTTTGAAAGAAGTTCAAAGCACAGTAAGTATATTCATTTTTTTTTTTTTTTGATCAACATAATTTAAGTGTGCCATGGAAGTTTAACTATAGGCTCAAGTGTGCTGTGAGATTAAAAAAAAAAAAAAAAATGGTTGAAGCACACTCAATAGAGTGATCAGATTGGTCTTAAAAAATGATAGCCTGAATATCATATTCCAATTTAGCCAACTTAGGACATTTTAGAAACATTCTTTCATCAGATTTCAGCCAGAACAAACAGCAAATGTTATTGGCTTCTTTGTTTTTCTATTTTTCCTTTAATCTAAAGCTATGCAGTAACTTCAAAACCAAAAGCATTAAGTCTTTTATGACTTAACCAAGGATACAAGAGAGGGTCTCACAAGAGTATGCAAAATGATGCAGTCCTCCCAAACCACTCTCACAGACAATCAAGAGAAAGACCTTTGTTGCAATAGGATGAAACAACAAAAGTTAAGGTAGTAAAAGCCCCTTATGGACTGGGATGTCAATTAAGACCAACTTCCCTGAGAGCTGGCATGATTGGACAAATAATCTTTCTGCCCCCAGCCTGTTCAACAGGCAGCCTGATGCAAGCCAACACTTGCTCCCCACAACTGGCAAAAACCAAGAGAATTTTCTCACTGATTGCAAAGCCAAACACTCAGAACACAAAATAAGACAAGTAAGAAGAAGTAGCTGTCCCTGGGAAAATAAAGATCAATTGCAAAGGGGGACCCCAGACTATATTTACACAAGAGTCAACAATCCAAATAAATGTTTTTCTCCTGTAAATCTGAATTTGGAAAGGAGAGGATAAAGAGAATTGTTTCACTTTCCATTCTCAAGGAGGCATTATAGGGAGAGATCCAGGAGAGCTTATTTAACTTGGTAAAAATGCTTAACCTATTTTTGGCTGGCTTTTGGTCAGTTGTCCCAGCATCTCATATGCAGGCTTCAGAGCAAGCAGGTGTCTCAGCCACACCATATTGGGTGCCAGAATATGTAGGAGTGAAAAGATGTGATACTCGTTCAACATAAGGGTCATAGCTGACACTCCTATAACAAAATACAGGTTAACAAGGAAACATAACAGATTTATTTAGTCAAAGTTTTGGAATGAAGACCCAGAAACCTATGGAAAACTATCTCTTTGTATGCCTAGATTTGATGAAGAATGGATAGCTGTGTAAAAATGTCATTGGACAAAGGGTATGATTTAACGGTCATAGACCAAGATGGGGAACCCAGCAAGGCCTGTATATTCAGATAATTCTTGGCATTCTGTGTAACATTTCTTCTTCCTGGGTATGGGGCAGGAACCCTCTGAAGTGAAGGCTCTCAAGGGAGGAAAGAGAAGGAAGAGGGTGACTTTTCTAGGTTTTATGGCTTAATTTGGTGAATTGGGGTTTTAGTTCATATGACCTGCCTTGAAGAAGTAGAATTCTGATTTCCATGATTTGTTTTGAGGGAGGAAAAGGGTTGGAAGACACGATGGGAAAAGGTTGGAAATACCTTACTTCTGTGGTTTATCGTCTCAGTTTCCTTCAGGTGAAAGTACTTAGCATGTTCTCAGTCGCAGCAATAACTTAAGGTAGTGGTCCCCAACCATTTTTGGCACTAGGGACTGGCTTCAAGGAAGACAATTTTTCCATAGACTGTGTGGCAGGGAACGCTTTTAGGATGATTCAAGCATATTACATCTCCACCTCAGATCATCAGGCATTAGATTCTCATAAGGAACGTGAAACCTAGATCCCTCACATGCACAGTATACAGTAGGGTTCCTGCTCCTATAATGTAATGCTGACACTTATCTGACAGGAGATGGAGCTCAGCCAGTGATGCCAGCCATGGGGAGTGGGTGTTAATGCAGATACGAGCTTCACTGACTTGCTGCTGCTTATTCCCTGCTGTGTGGTACCAGTGTATGGCCTGGGGGACGAGGCTTAAGGGGAGAGAAAAAGGGACTTTATATACATCATAAAAATAGAACATTAAAACATCAACCATATTTTTAAAAAAATCACATCATATCATTCAATATTATGTAATTAGTCTTATGCCACAGCATCTTGTATTAACAGAAGCCTGTACTCACAAGTATAGTCCTTGGCTGAGCACAGTGGCTCATGCCTGTAATCCTAGCACTCTGAGAAGCCAAAGCTGGTGGATTACTCAAGCTCAAGAGTTGAAGACCAGCCTAAGCAACCATACCCAGCCACTTTCTTCATAATATTTATTTATTTATTTATTTATTTATTTATTTATTTATATTAAATCATAGCTGTATGCATTAATGCATTTATGGGGTACAGTGTGCTAATTTTCTATACAATTAGGAATGCTTATGTCAAATTGGTTAACATAGACTTCATCTCACTTTCTTAATTATTGTGTTAAGACGTTTATACTCTACACTTAATAGATTTGACATGTACCCTTGCAAAATGCACCATAGGTGTAGTCCCACTGATTTACCCTTCCTCCATCCAACCTCTCCCTTCCCCACCCTTCCTCTTCCCCCTTCATCCTGGGCTATAGTTGTGTTTTATCTTTCATATGGAAGTGTGGGTGGTTATATATTGGTTTCATAATAGTATATAATCTTTAAGTAGATGCAGCATTAGCTTATTCTATCAATAAGCCTATATAAATTTAGGAAGAATATGTGTGAGTAGAATAAAATCTATACTTAACACTGAGAAATCAGAGAAAACATAGCTCTTTTATAAAACCAAAAATACTCAACTAATCTCTTTAAGCCAAGGACTTACCTAAATTATGTGAACTTGAATTCTGAAAACATTTCTGAATTCTATCTGCATACTAAATCTAACATATTGAAAATATGTTAAATATCACCCAAATATGCAAAATGCTACACTCTCAGTCTTCTCGGGCTGTCATAACAAAATATTGTGTACTGGGGAGCTTCAACAACAAAAATTTATTTCTTACAGTTCTAGAGCCTGAGAAGTCCAAAATTAAGGTGCCAGCAGGGTAGGTTTCATTCTGAGGTCTTTTCTCTCCGCTTACACAGCTGCCATCTTGCTGTGACCTCTTTTATGGTCACAGGCCTATCAGATTGGGGCTCCACCCTTATGACTTCATTTAACCTTAATTACCTCCTAAAGACACTACCTCCAGATATAGACACAGTGAGGTTTAGGGCTTTTACATATGAATTTTGGTGAGACACATTTCAGTCCATAAAACATCCTTACAGAAAGAAAAGTCAAGTCCCTTCTGAAGTACAGACACTTAGACATGCAGACACAGTGAAAGCTCATAGAGTCAATTCTAAAACTTTAGCCATGGGTCAAGAGTAAACACAGAAGTATATAACTTATTGGTCTCTCAGTCAAAGAGATGATCTTTCCCCCATTCAATTCTTTCTTTGTTTTTGAGACAAAGTCTTACTCTGTAACCCTGGAGTGAGTGCCATGCATTATCACAGCTCATAGCAACCTCAAATTCTTGGGCTCAAGAGATTCTCCTCCCTCAGCCTCCCAAGTAGCTAGGATGATAAGTGCCCACCATAATGCCTGGCTAGTTTTTCTGTTTTTAGTGGAGATGGGATCTTGCTCTTGCTGAGGCTGGTTTTGAACTCCTGAGCTCAAGTGATCTACCCACCTCAGTATCCCAGAGTGCTAGGATTAAAGGCATGAGCCACTGTGCCAAGCCTTTCTACAACTATTAATCTGCTTACAGAGATCACCAAATGAGAAAATCATAAAACAAAATTCTCAATCTAAAGGGCTGACAAATTGAATTCTCTGTTGTTTCTCAGCCAATAAAGATCTCAACTAGTAATCCGTTTATAGAGGTCACTAAATGGTCAGACAATAAAACCAAATTCCTAATGAGAAGCAACTAATTGGTCATAAACCATAACAAAATTAGTAGAGAGCAAAATCAGTATTATAAAAATAGTATCAGCATAGTTTTTTATTTATTTATTTTTTTATTATAAATCATAGCTGTGTACATTAATATGATCATGGGGCACCATACACTTGGTTCATAGACCGTTTGACACATTTTCATCACACTGGTCTCAAAGTACCCAATGTACTCACCCCTACTATGAAACTAATTTAGGACCTTCACATGAAAGCTATTACCCAGTTAGTTCTTTATTTTTATTTTTTTTTTTAATTGTTTGGAATGCATTGAGGATACAAATAGTTAGGTTATAGTGATTGAATTTGTTAGGTAAAGACCCTCTTATAATTGTGACCC